>JAABKJ010002697.1:0-27353 GCA_011634705.1 Andricus grossulariae
CTCCCAAGTTGCCTCATCTATGCGTTCATTTATCTTATTCTGAAAATCTATACGCACTTCCGGTTTCTGTAAATTTTTAATCTTGATTCGCGTTTGTTTCGTTTTTGTTGTTTTCTTTTTTCTCCATCAGTTTTTTATAATAATTAATCATTTCATTATCAGCTAAAAATCTTGATTAATTATTATTATTAACTTACTTTCGACATGACATACTGAAAAAAAAGAAAATGTCTACGAATAAATGTTCCTTTGGAACCAATGACAAATGTAATATAAAATATAAGGCATTTCAGGAAACAAATCAGTGTTTTCAACACTTGCGAACTATACTGAAGTATTTGTTTATATAAATTGTTCAGAACAATTCGCTTGTACATTTAATTAATTATTTATTTTTCAAAGTACATATGCATTAATTCTGTTCAATACTGAGTTTATTTAAGGAATTTTTAAATAAGATAAATGTATAAAAATAAAATTAATGTAGATACCGTATCTTGCAGTCAATATACGTCAAAATATACTGCTTTTTCAGTAAAATAGTGAAATAGTGGAATTTTCAACAAAGAAAGATTTTTTACCAAAAGAGGTGAATTTTTACCTGAAAAAACAAATTTTTAACCAAACAGCTGCGTTAGCAGCCAAATAGTTCAACTTCCATGCAAAAGAAACGAATTTTCCACAAAATAGTTGAACTTTTAACCAAATAGTTAAATTTTTTAAGTAAAGAAAAAGAATTTTTTTAATAACAGTTGAACCTTCAATAGACGAGTTACATTTGAACTAAGAAAAATTACTTTTCTACTACAAAAGATAAATTTTCAATGCAAATGCACAAGTTTCTAACAAAGCAGTCGAATTTTCGAAATAGATGACTTTAACACCATTAAATTTTAAACAAAATATAAAAAAATTGACATAATAGTTGAATTTTCAACCTACACTGAGAAAAAAGATCACTTGATTTAAAGTAATGTAGTACTGAATACGTCCAATCAAATATTTGTTTGACGGGAGAAAATTTTTTTTACTTCAAGGAATGATGTTTTTCGAACAAAAAACTCAGTTTTTTTATAAAAAAAATTTCTTTGGATCAAAAAAATAATTGATTGGACGTATTCAGTACTAGATTTCTTTGAATTAAGTAATCTTTTTTCTCAGTGTACAAAGATGCATTTTCAACCAGGAAGAATAATTTTCCACCAATAGTCCAAAAGACGCATTTTCAACAAAATATGTACATGAACTTTCAACCTCGTAGTTGAATTTTCTTCTAAAAGAGATAAGTTTTTAACCAAAAAGAGAAAAGCTAAATTTTCAGTTGAAAAATAGTAATTTTTAACAACAACAAAAAAAAAACGAATTCTCAACCAGCATATTTATTTATACATATTTATTATTTATGTTTTTTCAAGTATATATGTATGAATTATCATCAATAGCGAGTTTGTTTAAGCAATTCTCTTTCAGATCAAAAATCATATTTCTCATATTGTAAATTTTGTCACAATATTTTTTTATATATTGTTGCACAAAGAATTAAATTCAAAAATTGGGACGTTTGAGGTTCTAAAAATTTCAATGCGGAGAATCAAGTATGCGAAAACTGCAACAAAAATACAGCGTTAACGAAAATGCTACTCGCTATTACGTGTTATTGCGCATTATTATGCTTGAAGTACCCTCTCTCGATTTAATTATTTCCACACCAAAAAATTCAGATAAACAATTGTTATAATAAGTGTCAATGTGACCTACTTTTGCTGACCTACTCTTCAGAAACGCACAGAATAAAAAAAAGTTCTTTAATAATTGTAAATACAAAATGGAATGTCTTCGGCATCAAGCGTATTGTTAATTAAGTCCCAACCTTAATTACAATGCAGGAATCTGCCAAAAATAATTTTATTTTAATAAAAACTATTCACATAAGACATTTATATTTTCTTGTTCTCAAACCGAAAGTCATATTTTTTGATGCCACGCATTTGTTACTCATAATATTTCGACAAATTTTTTCAAGGTTATGCTAAATGTTGTGCCGAATATTACAATCAAAGCTTTAAGGATTTTTTAACCCATATTCTATTAAATTCAAAAGGCCTCTGAAGTGACCTACTCTTGTATAATTTCCCTTCTACTTCTCATGGTATTATCAAAGGAAAAAAGCTATCTATTTTGACTTCACCTAGGCATAAATATTAAATATATATTAGAAAATTCTGCATGAAATTTCGGAATCAGACCGGTTCCATTATCATACAAACTTTGAAACATAAAGAAGAATAAATTAAAGACCAAGAAGCTTGGTGAGAAATTGGCATAAAAACATCCTTGCTAATTCACGTGGGACTTCTTTAGAATAGAAAAAAATATGGCCTAGGGTGCTCATATGGGATAAAAAAGTTTAGAAATCTGAATTAGCGTGGAAATCTGAATTAGTGCAGAAATATGAGAATCCAGGGGAAGTGCTATTGGTTGTTGCGAGGAAAAAGGAATTATACTTTTGCAGTAGCTCTTCTAAGATCATCAAATGATATCATCATCAAAAAAGAATTCCTCATGGAGTATAGATTATACAACCTTCTTACACCCAAGACGAAGTTTTTTTTCTATTCTAAAGAAGTCCTACGTAAACTATCAACGAAGTTTTTATGAAAATTTGTCACCAAATTTCTTGGGCTTTCCTTTACCCTTCTTTTCTTTTTAAAGGCTGTCTGATGAGGGAATCGATCTGATTCCGAAACGTCGTAACGAATTTTTAAATATGATTATGTCTGAATGAAGTCGAAATGAAAAGGTCTTTTTTTTTAATAATACCATTCTTTTTTCCTAGACGTAATATAAAAGAATATTTACCATCCTAAATTTCTCTTTATATATTATATTTTCCATTTTAATTTCCAGTCCAGTCCAAATAATATTTTCCCAAAAATTTCTCTAAATATAATCTAAAATCTGGACACTTTGATGTTGCAAACTTAAAAGAAAACTGTGGAAGCAAAAAAAAAACGTTTTCCAAAAAGATTAAAGTAAAGAAAATATGAGCTCATGAAACAGTTAATTTCGACATTTCAGTTCTTCATTTGGATTCTCTTTAGAGCAGAACCAGTTTGTGTACTCTTCAAGAGAACTTAGTTAATATTTATTGGCAAAATTTCAGTTATCCACTAAAGCTATAATTGTAAATCAAAGAACACTAATTGCACATATGCGATAAAGAATGCACCATTCAGATAATAGCGCTAATCCAAAGCCATCAAGTAGCTTTGACTCGGTGACTTTAATGCATTAGAGTTTTATAATCTCTTTTTAATAATACTAATAACAATAAATTTTAACAGCTGTAAGAAGATACTAAAAATAAATTACCTGAAAACTTTATTTACATTTTGTTACTGCCCTTTAGTGAAAAACCTAATCTTCGAAAAACTTTAATGCAAAAAATTTTCTACAGTCTCATCGATTACGTGAAACATAATCTAAAAATAAATTCCAGTTTTGAGTGAAAGTGGAGGAAATAAATAATCAGATTACATCAAATGCTGTAATTTTGGGCAAACCTTTGCACTTTGCCGAAACGTAATTCCACGGTTGTGAAAAAATCTTCAATTTCACAAGCGGTATCCCTACCTATATTAACAAACAGATGACATGTTTATTACAAATAAACGTCTTAAAAGTTGTAATTGCTTACGATGAGTTTGCGTCACTCAAGTGCCATTATTTACTCTATTAGGTATAAAATCACGTAACAGGTATCATCGTATCTTCCAGTATTCGGAAAAGTAATTGAGAAGCGGTGTTAATCAGAATATTTTATTTAAGCAGTTAAGACCATATCGATATAATCATACTGTTAAGAGACTAGTTTAGGCATAGACTAAGAATTTGTTTAAATATCTTCTGAATTTATCAAATGTTTTTGACTGAAACAGTGGAAATTGGAAGATATTGTTTAAAAAAAGTTCGAAGATAGTTTTGTGATAGCGAAAATCTTATACATATTCAGTCGAGCTTAAACTTTGTAAACATACGTATTTCCGATGATAATACGAACATCAAATTTAAATTGAAAACGATAGTTTAAAAAAAACATAATTTTTTCAAAAACAAGCTTATATTGAATTATAATAAAAAGAAACAAAATAATTCACTCTGAAAACCAAGATTACAATAATAACATAGTAATAAGCTGAATAAAAATAAAAGCGTGGGTCGTAAATATTAAAATTTCTTTCTCATATAAATTTCATCTCATTATTAGAGTATTGTTATTATTATAGTATAATTGCAACCCCCTTTACAGACTAAATTATTTTGCTTCTTTGCAGTATATTTGACTAAAAGCTTGTTTTTATACAAATGATTTTGAAAAATTTCTGGTAATGTAGTCACAATCATTGTCAAGAAAAATGCTTCCCATATTTTTTAAGGTGCATCAAATTTTCGGTTAATTCCCGGATTTTCCGTTGTCAAGAGTCGCTAGACTCTATAAATTTGTCCATTTTTTACAAATCATATTTCAAATTACACGCTTTTGAATGTTTTCGACTTTCAAATGTTTAACCATTAAGTGTTAACTATAACAGTTTCGCTTTAAGAAAATATTTGCCAAAATAATGTTCATGAACATTATTTCATAAAAGCGCTAAAAAGTGATTGTTTGAAATCCAAGTGTTTATATCTTAAAAAAATAACATTTTTGTATTTATTATTGAATTAAAAAAAAATGTAATTCAACAAACCTAAAGTCTGATATATCAGTTGCAAAATGACACGAAGAACAATTAAAATACCTTTGTTGGTTTCCGAGTTAGGACTTATTTGTTTGAAGGAAGAAAATTTGTGAAAAATAATTGAAATCCCTATTGGCCCACAGCTATTCTATATTATTTAAAATTGTTCGAACAAGCATAATAATGAAAAAAATGACTTTTTATGACAATCTCTTGTTAAAAGTTCAAATGATTTTTTTCTTAATCCGAGAAAAAACTGTTTATTCTGAAGAAGCACAATCGCTGAGCAAATACCGAATGAGAACTCACTTGAAGTGTAACCTTCAAAAGTATTATTGCTTTAAAAAATCCAGGCAGTTTTGGATTTTCATTACGAAAAAAATACTTTCATACTCAGCAGACCTTTCACCTTATGGATCAGTGAAGAGAAAATAGATTTTTTTTATGGCAATGAAAATTCATTACATATGTCGTTTTCTCAGCTAAGGATCACCCTTAATTAATAAATTCATATTTCGTAAACTATTGTTCGTAGAAGATTTAATGCGGGCTCATTTAAAAGCTTATTTTATTTTCTAAAAATCATCTTACATACATATTTACTCTCTCTCTCCCCCCCCCTCCCTCTCTCTCTCTCTCTCTCTCTCTTACGAGAAACGGACAATCCACGCAATTGTGTAAAATAATGTTTACAATTTTCGGTTATTTCTTAATAACATGAATGGCCCTATTTTAATTTACTTGAAAGTTTCCTAAATGCAATATCAAGTCTTTTTAAACTTTTCAAACAAATCAGAATGGCTGGTATATCAGAATTTTAGCGCAAATGCTAATTTAACTGCACTATTTTAAAAATATTGGGTATCTATCTCAAAATTAGACACTGAATAATTTGAAATTGAAGCACTTCTAAGTTAATGAATATAGAAAATTCAATTTTTGAGCCTATTTGTTGGGTTCACAATTTTCAAAACTTTAAGTTTTTAAAAATTAGGATACTTGAAGCTCTAAGCCTCTGAACATGAACTATAACTTGAAAGTAAAAGAATTATATATAATTAAATGTAGAAAATTTGAATTTCCACAACCCCAAATTCTAAGAACATGAAAGTTAGAAGACACTTATTTTCAAGCTCACAAACTTTCAGGTTTAAAATTCAAAAATGTAATTTTTCACACATATGACACAAAAATAACTAATTGATAGGAAAAGCGGAACATTTTAATAGATACACATAATATTTCAACTTTACTGTGAGTATTCACTATCAGAGATACATTTTTTGAAAGTCTATTCTGAGGTTGAATTTAGATAACAATTTAATACTTTCCGTCTCTAATGCTCTTAATTTTTATAATTAAATTTTCTAAATATTTCACTACTTTCAATTAATGAAATTATTTGTAAAGAATGGTTTTACCTTTATTTTGTTTATAGCTTTCCATAGCTCAATTGAAAACCGAGAAAAGGAGGAGTACAGTTGCAATAAGGATCTTCATTTTGCTCTCTTAGATATCGCGAAAAATAGTTGATAAATTAGGAATCTATTCACTGATGTTCTACGTATACATAGTCAAGTTCAAAATTACTTAATCATTAACTTGATTGATAAAATTGACGAAAAATGGCCCATCTATTATGGCAAGAAATTTTAGAAGAGAAACCCAAGCGTAAATATTAAAAAAATTGTTGGGGTCATAATTCTTCCACTTCATGCAAGATTGGTAAAGTCTATTCAATTTTAATTTACAAAAGTTCACTGTATTCACTTAAAGGTTCTTTACAATTCCATTCCTTACGTTTTCATGTAAATTATTTTATTAAGAAAGAATACATACAATACAATGGTTTTTAGTTAGTCATTTTTGGAATGAAGCAATATGCTAAATAAAATTTAATAAAAACTTGGTGAATAGAATTGTAAAGAACCTTTCAATGTTCATGAAAAATATTTGGTTGCTCTTATGTCAAAAACAATGTATTTTTTGTAAAAAAAAAGTGTCAGTTGTTACCGAAGGAAAAAATGAAACTATTTTTTGTGAAAAATGTGTAATTTTGTTACTAAAGGAAAAACTTTTGGTGAAGCCATTAGGTTTATTTGCCGAAACTATGTAGAAATATCTATTGCCGGAATAACATGTTCAATGTGCTTGCCAATAAAATATGTTTTTGTACGTGGAAGATAAGGAGATACGTATTTTTTTAGTTAACATAGCGATATTTCAACATTTCTACAAATATTTGAAAATTTAAGGATGAAACTAGTTTTTTTGCCAATTTTAATTTAGAACCGTGTCAATTTTGCCATGTTTCAGATGTTTTGTTGCTTCAGTTCATCTAGTTTGTTGCACACTTTCAAAATCTATCAAATAAATAAAAAAATAGTAAAGTTATTTCGATTTTCAATAGAGGAAACTTACTTTTGCTCTCTTTTTAAAAACCTTGCCTTTTTTCAACTTTTGAGATATTAAGTAAATAATTATGTAATTAATGTAAATAATGAAATTCTATTATATAAATAATGAAAATATAGGGGGATTCCCTTCGAATTACGGTTTTTTTCATGATATTTTTCACAATTAAAACAAAAACTACGTATGCCATCAAAAAACAATTAATAACTTTGTAGCTCTTTTCAGGGTGAACAACTTTCGTCCCTTTATTTTTTTCGTACCTTGTGTTGCTTGTCAAAAAATTTAATTTTTTTATTTTCAATTTGTTTTTTAACGAATAAAACAAAAACTACGCATCCTATCAAAAAGTAAGTAATAAAAAAATTGTAGATCTTTTTGGGGTACTTAATATTTGTTTTGACATATTTTCTCGCATCTTGCATAGTTTGGACTGCAAAATGAAATTTTTCAGTTTTTTTATGCTATCAAAATTTGAATTTTCGAATTTTCAAAAAAATTCATAAAGTTATCATAATAATCTTTCAGGGCTTTCAAAAAGCAACGTTTTTCTTTCCTTGACTTTTTCATATCGTGCGTTGTTTGGCTTAATATTTTAATTTTTTTTTTTTTCAATTTTGATAATGCTATAACTCTGATAATTTTCTCTGTATAAAAAAAAATCGTTTACAACTTGAAAAAAAGTGGTCTCAAAAATTTTGAAAATGCTATATATTTTGCATTTTTACTTAAAATAGCTGACTAACAAACTTGATCTTCAGCTTCTGACACTAGAAGAGTTTACTAAAGGCCAATCTAACAGATTAATTCTTTCAAAATTTATTGTGCTCAGGCATATTGTATGATACTTACAAGTATTATTACTACTATTTATATATTACTATTTTAATTACAAATATTATCACTTCTACTATTATTTCATATTTACACTAATCACTTAACGGCTTATAAATCCAGCATACACGCGAATTATAATTTATGACCTCATTAATGAATACATTTCATTTTACCCTTCGGAAATTACATTGAGGGATCGAAGCATGTATGATAATATTTTTTTACAATTTTTGAAGACCGATGAAATACACGTTTCTGTCATTTGTCGAATCTCGCGCTTGGTGAAGTCTCCCCAGTCTCCACTTTTGTTTTGTTAGATAATAAAGTTCTCAACTATTTCGTTCACATCATTCTTTCTACGTTTCTCTCATCGGCTTCGAAAGTGTAAAAAACTTGACAAACTGGATCAAGAAAAGTCTTAAAATGTCATAAATTGCAAAACGAGCAAGGATTGAAAAAAAATAATAAATAACTTTTTTCCCGAGAAAAACATAAAAATACTCAATAGGAAATTCATGGTTTGTACACTATGTTAGTACCTATTATGGCGCGGATTATTATCAATAAGTTCAAAGGAAAAAAAAAGAATGATCCTTTCAGAGTAATTTTCAGTTAATTATGCCTTTATTCAAGAATACATCACTAAAATATTGCATAATTTTCATACATTTTCAAGATTAATGTTCGATTCTGGGTGGAAGATCAGCTCCCCAAATTATGTGTTCTGTATTTCCTTCCTTTTGTACGGTCTGTATATACAACGAAAAAAATACGTTTCCTTCATAAACATTATAGATCTCAATACCATATCGATCGCGATATGCCTTAGATGGACGAAGATTGACAGACGTAGGTAGAATTTTGATATCTTTCACTTCTTCACCAGGTTCTTGCCATACCCCGAACACGATGCCCAAAAACGTGAATCTCCTATTTGGTGGATTATCCATTCTGAGAAATCTGGGTGTGGGATGTTGCATAGGTAGTTTTAGCTTGAATGTACCAGGTTCATCAAATATCGAAGCATTTAATTCTGAAAAAAAGAAAATAAGTCTTCAAAAACATTTTTTGCTTAACACATCCACAGTTATGGTTATTCCAGTTCCAACATAGTTTTAAGTATGCCCTTACTGTTAATTCTTATTAAAAGTATTATACATTTCTGATTCATCATTTTCCAGTTGTTTTAATAAGGTTTTCTGGTAAGTGTAACCAAAATTTCTGATAAGGGTAACCAGAATTCTTACTAAACGGTTTTCTGATAGTTTAGGAATACAGCATTCTGGTCAACATAACCAGATATTCTGGTAAACATCTATTTTCGACTATCGAATTTCGATACTTGTCTACCTGGTTTAATATCGTATGTGATGCCGGAAGCATGTTGTTTTGTCTCCGAACTAAAAATTATATTTATGAGAAGTTCCATCAAAATGCGTATATTTTTATATTTTGAGAAATTGAATCACTTGATAAACTGAGCTTTGAGAAAATCTAGTATTTGTACTGGAATTATATCGTAATAGAGTGATGAGCTAATTATGCACAAAACTAAATGATTATGCATGTTTATGAATTTATTTTTTATTTTTACAGGTTTCTTGAAACTCTATTTGTGAAATTTTTTATCTTATTAAAATGAACAAACTTTTTACAATTGTTTATACTTATATAATTTAAAATATATCAAAGAAATCGCGAGTGAGAGAACTGTACATCCACGAAAAAGCGTATCCAACAACACCTCATGATGACACAAGAAATTTCTGGAAACCGAATCAATATTGCGCAATGTTTGTTATCAGAAATAATAACCCGAATATTTTTACCCAAAAAAAAAAAAACAACCAGAGTTTATTGACCAGGATTTTTTAGTTATATTAACTAGAATTTCCGATTAACATAACCAACAATTTTTTAACCAGACGAGTCTGGTTAAAAATAATTCATAAAAATAGGAAGCATGGCGAATAGACAAGTTCAATCAAAGAACGCGATTGTGTAACATTTTTACCTTAATTGAAACAATAAGAAGGTAATATTGTGAGAATTGTAAATGAGCTACATCACCTACACTAACATAATATATTCAAAAGCTATTGCTCAAAGATAAACAATTAGAGTAAATATAATAGTTTAGTGAAAGAACGTGATTGTGTAACATTTTCCACTTTATTGACTGAGTTTGAACTATAGTTTTAAAGAAGAAAATATATGATATTAAGAATAACAGGAATTAGGGTCCGTTGTTCTTGAATATTAAAACTAATTTTTTAGAGGAAATTCATATTTATAAGTGAAACCCATTTATTTTTAAACACTAGGGCCATCGAATTTTGCGCTACGCGAAGAATCATTCACAAAGAGAATTAATATAATGTTAAATTCAAAGTTTTTTAAAGCATCAAATAATCTGAACATTACACGCAGAACAATTTTTCTTTTAATCAAACAAATTCTAGCTTTGATAGAGGTTCAAAAAATTTTCTGAGTGTAATTATGCAATTATTCGCTTGCATGGAGCAAGATTTTAAAGTTTGTGCCAAAAAGTTTGAAAAATTCCCAGACATCTCATCTGTAGGAATATAGTTACAAAAACTAAATATTTTTCTCACCAGAAAAAACATCCAAAATTTTCCAACTCTTTTCTTCGAGCTTAAGCATCTTGCACCAAGAACAAAAAAATTGTGCTATAACTTTTGCTTACTATAGTGTTCAAAATTGAACAACATTAAAAATAAGTTCACACATTTTACGATCGTACAATTCAAAATAAGAAGAATTCCAATTTTTAAATGTATGAGTTCACATATACAGCGATAGAACTTGAATAATCTCAATAAAGTAAAAAAGAAAACGTTGAAGTTAGAAGAATGAAAAAAAAAATCAAAATCGAGAAATTCCAAAAAATAGCTGTACACAAAATGAAATGAAAAGATTAAAAATTAAGAATTGAATAAAAAAAATATATCAACAAGCTTCAAAATTATAAAACGTAAATTCTGAGACGCATACCACAAAAATTAATGAAGACGACGAAGGTAAGAAGTAGTGCTCTGATAAGAAACTTCATTACTTTCTTCTCAGATTTCGGAAAAAGTAATTGATGAATTTGGAATCGGTTTATAGATATATTGCAATATATATAATTAAAAAGCAGGTCGAAAATGACACTGGCTTTCAGTAGAACCGTGGCAAATGACAACCTATGGCCACGTTTCACGACTGTGAGATTAGTAAATATGTATACATACATATACTAATAGCTGTCATATGACGCAAGTTACGAAAATGATCAATTTACAATTCTTACCGAATAGAGACTACGTGTTAAAAGCGATAAGATAAAATATATTTTATTCAGTGATGTGAGAACGCATGCGCAGTAGTGATTTATGTATATTTTTCGGATTTTTTGGGATTTTTAGGTTGACATCTGGGGTTACATAGCCAAAAAATACACAGTGTCAATTATTTAAATAATTTATTAGAACTTGGAAGCTATCATCCTACTGATAAGACAGGTATAATTTAATTTATTTTTTTACAAATTTATAAACTCAATTGTGGCTGAAAATAATTACAATCATAATTCACCAAATCTCTACAGTTAAGCCTTGAAATAATTTAAAAATAAAAAATTCACAATATACTGTGTGAAATTGAATTTTTCTTAAGGGATTAACCATAAATGACTTGACAGATTTCTTTCCATTTTTTTACGCCACTCCTCACCTTTATAGCGAGTCGTAACAAAATGGTTTGGATCCCCCCCCCCCGGACTATGTGACGTGATTTTTTCAAATATTTTTAGCCATGTCTTATTAAATACAATTTAGTTACTATACCCAAGATACCTGAATTACCATTCCTTCTTTTATCTAAGGAAATATGTTACATTAGGCTGGTTCTTATTTATACTTGGTGAATTTTTTCTTAGAATTTCTCTGCTCTCACCCCCCAGAATTGTTAAAATTCCGAAAAAAAATTCCTCCAAATTTGAGCGAAATCGGCTAATATTTAGGGGTCGCGCGAAGGCCAAGTTTTCCATTGATTTAACATGGAAAATGTCAGCTTTTTGTGAATCTAATATTTAAAAGCGATAATATACTACAAATAGTTCCTTATTTCAGTATATTTTCCAAATTCGTCAATGGATAAGAGTCGATCATAAATTTTGAGGGTAAATAACTTTAAGCCACCCTGATGTGTCCAAAAAAAAATCCCATTAATAAAAAATTTGAGCTTTACGTAATGTTGCGGTTTATTAACGCTTTTTAGAAGTTTTTCTTCAAAAATAATTATTCATCGGTTATTTAGGCATATCCAGTCATCTGTTAACTAATTTTCAATTGTTTACACATTTTTAATTTGTTTAAACATTTGTTTTTTTTCAGGTAAGTCGCGAAATGGACGTACTTTCTAGACGTTATGAGTACTTTAATCATTGATGACAATATATAATTTGTTTAGATGATTTGAAAATTATTTAAATAATACGTGTCTGTTCAAGTATATACTTTGCCTGGAAAAAGAAGAAAGAAAATTTTATAATAAAGTATTTTTGTTAAAAAAGGTGCCATTTGTTAAAAAATGGTACAAATTTTTGTGGCGCCATTGGGGTTGTTGAAAAATACATAATACTCTTAGGCAATTACTTTTCAATAATAATAATAATCAGTCTTTCATCTTATTTTTCCAAAAGTTTTGAACAACTTGGATTTAGTCATTTTAATATTAATAACAAACCAGCCTTGATTCTCACAAAATCTTTCACATACATTAGGATTATATAAGAATGGTATATTTTTCATGCAATGGAAACAAAATCTCGAAAATCCAAAAAATGTTATTCTCTAATACAAAATTCAAACTAAACCCTTCTTTTTTTGAACCTCCTGTACTCAAGTTTCTCCTGAAATATTAGGTGCAAAAGGAATTTTTCCATAGTCAGATACCACGTTTCCAATCATTGGGTTTTATAGTTCATAGAAGTCAATAACAAATTCTTTTGCATTTTGTTTTATATTTTTAAAGGGCGGCCACTTTTATCACCGGAAAAAATTTCCTAGTCATTTCCCGGTTCGCAAAAGTTTCTTCCGTTCATTGAAATTGAAAAGTTGAAAGTGTTAAAGCTGGAGATTTTTTCATTTAAAGTAATCAAGACTTGATTGACGCAGCCAAAACTGAACACTTTTGAATTCCCAACTTTGAAAAATAAAGCTTAACCAAATGTTCATTCTTAAAATATTAATTCAGTTGTTTAATAATGAACAAATTATAAAATGGAACCCCTTAAATCTCAATATGTTTAATTCTAAGGAATTCAAAAAAAAATGTCATGAATAAATATTTAAAAAAATAAAATTATTATATAGATCTGTATGTTAATTTTATTCATACTACATACAATTCAATATTAGACGCTTCAAATTCCTCAGATCTAAAGTAGAAATATATTGCATTTTCAACAAAATAGTTGAATTGCATTTTCAAGCGAATAGTCAAATTTTCGAGACAGAAGAATGGATTTTCAACCAAGAAAGATGCATTTTAAAGCAAATAGTTGAATGCTAATAAAACATAATTTTCAACTAAACAGTCGCATTTACAACCTGATGGAATTTTCGAGTCAAAAAAGACGAATTTTTCAGAAGACAATTAAATATCCAACCTGAAAAGGTGAATTTTTAACAAAAAATATAATTTTCAACCAAGAAAGATAAATTTTCAACCAAATAGTTACATGTTCAAGAAAACATCATTTTCAAACATTCGCAAGAAGACAATTGAATTTTCAACCTGAAAAGGTGAATATTTAAGTATATGTTCAAAATAAAACTAATTTTCAACCAAACAGTCGCATTTGCAAACGAATAGTTCGAGTTTTATTCAAAAAAGAAGAATTTTTAACAAAATAGTTGAATTTTTTAGTCAAATAAGCGATTTTTTCAGAAGAAAGTTGAATTTTCGAAAAATAAAAAAAAGATTAAACTTCAACCGAAAACAGTTGCATTTTGAACCAAATAGATGATTTCTCAATTCAAAACAACAAGTTTTTTATAAGATACTTGAAATAATTACTAACCTCTTGTTTGAATTTTTAATAAAAAACATAATTTTCAACTAAAAAAGATTAATTTTCGCCCAAATTGTAGAATTTTCTACCATATAGTTTAGTTTTTAATGGAATAGTTGGATGTTGAAAAAAATTTATTTATTAACAAGAATCTACATTTAGAACCAAATATTTGTACTTTCAATCAAAAGAGGCGACTTCTCCAGAAAAAAATTAAATTTTTAAACAAATACTTGAATTTTGAAGTCAAAAATACGAATCTTTTAGAAGACAATTGAATTTGAACAAAAAAGTTCATTTTTAAGCAAGACGAATGCATTTTCAACCAGAAAATATGACTTTTTTTACTATAAACGATTTTTTCGAATTTAAGCAAAAAACGAGAAAAAGGGGAAGTTTCTTGAAAAGAGACAAAAATTGAAATTAAAAAAAAGGGGGAAAAGAGTGTACACTTTATAGCGTGTACTGTGCACTGATATAGTTACTTTTCTTGCTCGATAAATATTTTTAATGATATTTTTTACCATTAGGGACGTTTTGTTATGTGTTTCTGTTGAAGTGAAAACTAACCATTATTTTGTAAACTTTAAGGTTTCTTATTAAAAATGAAAGACAAAATGAAGATAACAGGATGAAGGAAATGGTTTGGCAAATTTTTATGCATAATTTGAAAAAAAGTAAAAGAATCATCTTTACAAACAAAATTTTCATTTAATTATGCCTTACTGCAGGAATATAAATCAGCAAAATTTCACACAATTTTCATATATTTTTCATATTAAACTAGTGCCCTAACTAGAAGGTCAGCTCCCCAAATGATGTGTTCTGTATTGTCTCCGTTACGATTTGTTTGTATGTACAACACAAACCATATGCCATCTTTATCAACATGATGGGATTTAATACCATGTCTTTCGCGATATAGACGACGTGGACGAATATTATTCTCCTCAGGTAGAATGCTAACATCATCTAATATTCCACCACGTGCTACTTGCCATACACCAAACTTGAAGCCCAAAAACTCAAATATTCTATTTGGAGCTGGATCAGGAATTTGGTTGGCGTTCAGAGGATAAGTGATAGGTTTTTGCAGCCGAAACGTACCAGGTTCGTTGAATATTGAAGCTTTTAATTCTGTAAAAAGAAAATGAAGATTTATGATTTTAAAAAGATTCAACAAAATTTGAGATAGGGGAAATCATGGATGGATGGAAGAAAGTTTGAAGTCATAATATTGATAAATGCTGAATAAGTAGAAAAAGTATTACATATCAAATTGAAGCTAGAACATTAATTTTGAAGATAAAAATGTCATCATGTACATTATATTAACCATTTGTCCTATATTTTTTTAATACGATGAAATTTTATCCAGATGATACTCTTCTGGTGCGAAGTGATTATCTACAATTTTAAGTTTTTTAAAGGAATTCACCAAAGGAAACACAAGGAATATGACAAATATCCAAAACTATTTTACATTAGAGCTGCAAATGTTATAAAGAGCGTGACATGCACACACAGAGTACCTAGAACACACACTATCTGGGTGTCCCACCCATGCGGGAACAACGTATATCTACTTAATGCGGCCCTAAGAGTGCTATAGAGTAAATTGTCCAAGATGAGAATTGCCAAATTTTCTGGAACGAACTACCTAAAATAAAAACCGAAGCATTGCACTATAAGGATATCTTTGACAATCTTATCAAAAACTTATCCAAATTTACACTGATGGATTTAAGGCAAAAAAAGGAATGGGATGTAGAACAGTAACTCCTAAGAGCAAGTAAAAATTCAAACCTCCAGGCTCTTATTCAGTACTCAGAGGTGAAACGCATGCAATTTGAAAAGCTCTTGAATTGAGAGAAGACTGAAAGTACAAATATCTCAGAATTCTTTTGTATTCTCTAAGTGCCATCGTAGATATGAAAAATTTCACCAAATTTGACTGTATAACCCAAGCTATCCAAGAATCCTCGCCAAAACTCCATTTCCTGGGAAATAAAATAGTCCTATTTTGGATTCTTTTGGACATATGAATTGAAGGCAGTGAAGAAGCTGATGCCTTTCTAACATTAGTTAGCCTGCACTTTTCACTCACAGAAATTTTCTTTTGTGTCAGAGGGATGCTTCATGATACAAATGGAATTTCCTCTTAAGTTAAGGGTTCAGAGGAATTTCATTGGCATAAAAAATTTTTTTTTGCAGCACACATCATCTTTTGAAAAAAACTTTTCTTAATTTTGCAGCCAAATAATACTGTTTGTGTAAAAAAGATATTCAAGTGGTTAAAAAAAACAGGCAAGAGGTACAGCTTTTCCTTACAAAATAAATACTCCAAGGGACCCAACCGATGTCAGCTCATACATTTTCTTCCATCTCCCAAAATTATGAAACGCTAACTTATTTAGTTTAAAAATAAGAAGGCACACAAAATTAACATTACAAAGTCAAATTTTGATAACGTCATGACTACCATTAACCCTTAATAAAAGTAACTTTAATAAAATTTTGTTCTATACAAAAAGTTCTGGTGAATATGCGAATTTCCATAAATTTTATACCTAAAATCTGAAAAAATCTAAAAGAAAATTGTCATAATTTCCGTCTTTGTGAACACTTCTTGATTCATGAAACTTTAGGTATCTTCATTATTTTACTCTCTAAGTTTCATTAAAATTTATGAAGCTTGATCTACTTTTCAGTTATTTTCAACGTGGTAAGAGATTTTCTCCCATTGCATAGATGGAAATTAAAAATAGTTCTACTTAATTTATGAACGGCCCTCTCACTTCTTGTACATTGAGAGAAGGAGTATATAATAAGGAAGTGTCTACGCGTACCAACAAAATCCAGCTATATGTACCGAAATTTCGGTACAAATAACCCCTTTTCCAGCTCCCCTTATTTGTACCGAAATATTCCAGCTATTTGTACCGAAATTTCGGTGCACGCAGCTACGGCCTTTTAATAAATAATAATGCACTTAAAATTGAAGATATGTATGATATTTTATGCTTATATTTACCAGTGAAATTGAGGAAAACTGTTAAGACGTGGAACAGGGTGCCAAAAGCGATCTTCATTTTATCGAAAGAGAAGAAACTGAAATATGAAGTTTTTTTATCTCTTTATACATACTTGTCGCTATCTCATTCGTTATTTCAAATCACTTGATAAGTCATGATTTATTACGAATATAATATAAAATATAAGGCATTTTAGGTATAAGAAATCAGTATTTTCAACATTTTTTCATTTTATGAAAGTATTAGTTTATGTAATTTGCTTATAGCAATTAACTTTTATATTCAATTCATATAGATTGTTGCACAACAAATTTAATTAAATAATTGAGGTTTTTGCGGATCTTAAAGTTTTAACTCGGAGAAACAGGTATGCGAAAAATTCAACAAAAATACAGTGTAAAAATTAAAAAAAAAAAAAAATCGTGAAATTCTTTTTCAAACATTTTTACGTAAGTAGCATCGTTTGAGTCAAAATTGGAATTTTCGATTCTTTCATAATATTTTCAATGAATAAAACCAAAACAACAAGTCCCATAAAAAATAATTGAAAGAACATTTGTATGTATTTTGAAAAGCTACAATTCTTGCTGAACACTTTTATGCCTGTTTCCTCTTTTAAGGTTCCCACACTATACGATTTTTCAATTTAATTTTGCGTGCAACGATATGCAAACAAATATAGTTACAAAATTATTAATTTTAAGAGTATGGTTTTCTCTTGAAAAAAAAATTGCTCAAACAAACTCGTTATTGATTAAAATTAATGCTTAAGGAACGTAAATAAATATTTGAATGCACAAGTTAATTGTTTTCAACAAAAAATTATTTTACTTCGACAAAGTTATAATTTATTATTAGAATGGTTTTAGTGAAGAAAGATTGTCATCCGATTGTTCAAATAATTATTGTTTAGATGATTTTTTCTTAACCTATTTGTTATATAGTATAGATAAATAATTACATCATACGGCACCCGATTGCGCATTTAATTATACTACATAACAAATAGGGTTGTAAAAAAAATTGTCTAACACATGAACACTATGTGGTCTTTCATGTAGAATCGAATGGTGCTATTAGTTTTTTCCGTAATTCAGATTTAAAACAAAATTTTTGAATAAAAATGATTTAAACAATCGGAAGTTAAAATTGTTTTTCTCAAAATAATTTCTTAAAATTCTTATAACTTCATACATTTGTTATAGATTTTCAAATCATGACAATTTTTCGTTACTTACACCATTCTAATCAATAGCAAGTTAATTTAAGCAATTTTATTATAGATGAAAAATCATATTCTTAAAATGGCTAATTTTGTCACTACATTTATTTATATATTTTTGCACGCAAAATTAAATTGAGAAATCAAAGAGCTTGAGGACCTTAGAAATGTAATTCTGAGAAATTATAAAATAGAAACTTTAAAATCCGTCCAAAACAAAATAAGTAGGCCTTTTGAAAAGCTACAATTGGTATTTTTATTGTTACATACATTTTAGATGGATAAAACCAGAACCGTAGGTCAAGGTAGACTGATTAACGAACTCGTTTTTTTAGGACCCAAAAATAGTGTGCCAAATCCCGATTTCATCCGTGAGTTTTTCGAGAGGAGACGTTGAAAAATATAAAAGTTTAATAAAAGGACGCAATTCTGTAATATTTCTACCTTTATGGAAACAATAAAAAGATTATATTGTGAAATTTGTAAACAGGCTCCGTAAGCTCCGCCAACTTATCGTATTTGCGAGTTAATGCTTTAAAATCGAAAAATGAGAATTGTTTCCAAACCCTATCTATTTTATCTTACTTTATTCACGTCACAACCTTCAGATTTCCGATTACAAATGCTGACAGCACTGTTTCT
Organism: Andricus grossulariae; assembly: GCA_011634705.1. Taxonomy (NCBI): domain Eukaryota; kingdom Metazoa; phylum Arthropoda; class Insecta; order Hymenoptera; family Cynipidae; genus Andricus; species Andricus grossulariae. The sequence goes on from JAABKJ010002697.1 coordinate 18,967, forward strand.
GAAATATTTGTCTTAAATTTATTGTTATAAATAAAGAAAAGTGAACCACTAAAAATAAGAAGAAAATTATTAATTCGATTAGTTGATATATTTGCTGATTCGATAATGGAAAATTATTGAATATTGGAGATTGACAAAAAGTTGATCATCTAAGAGAATAAGGTTTTCGAAGACCAAAGAAATCCAAATAGCCTAAAATATATGTTTTTTAATTAGGGGTATGTAAATTTAACCACTCTATCATTGATTGAAAATTGATCGAGTTCAGTTGAAAATGCCACAATTTAGTTGAAAATTTATGTATTTTGTAATGAATTCGTCTTTTTCGATATAAAATTAATCTTCTCGATTGAAAATTCAACTACTTTGTTGAAGATTGGATTACTTTGTTAAAAATCAATTTTATCAGCTGAAGATCCATCTCTTCTGTTCAAAATTTTACTATTTTGTTGAAGCTCGCTTCATTTAATTAAAAATTATTTAGTTTTTCTGAAAATCAAACCATTCCACTATTGGTTGAAAATTGATCGATTTCAATTGAAAATTCTACAATTTTGTTAAAAATTCATGTATTTTGTTATAAATTCGCCTTTTTGGTACAATATTAATTTTCTTGATCTTGACTGAAATCTCAACTACTTGGTTGAAGGTTGTATTACCTTGTCAAAAATGCATCTTATTAGTTGAAGATTCATCTCCTTGGTTGTAGTTTCACCCATTTTGTTGTAAATTCGTCTTTTTTGATAAAAAATTAATCTTTTCGATTTGAAAGTCAACTTCTTGGTTGAAAATTAGATTAATTTGTTTAGAACCCATTTTGTTAGTTAACGATCCATCAATTCAGTTGTAAATTTAACTATTTTGTTGAAAATTTGTTTATTTTTAATCACAATTATTTTTTTGTGAAAATTAAATCATTCCATAATTGGTTGTGAATTGATCAATTTTAGTTTGAAATTTCACAATTTGGTTGAAAATTAATGCATTTTATTGCAAATTTATTTTTATCTATAGAAAATTAATCTTCTCGATTGAAAATTCAATTACTTGGTTTAAGATTAGATTAATTTAAAAGAAATCAATTTTATTAATTAAAGATCCATCTCTTCGGTTGTAAATTTCACTATTCTGTGAAAAATTCGTTTCCTTTAATTGAAAATAATTTTTTTCTGAAAATTAAACTATTCCATAATTGGTTGAAAATTGATCTATTTTAGTTGAAAATTCCACAATTCGGTTAAAAATTTATTTTGTTGTGAATTCGTTTTTTTTATAGCAAATTAATCTTCTCGATTGAAAATTTGAGTACTTGGTTGGAAATTGAATTAGTCTGTTAAAAAATCTATTTTATTAGTTAAAGATCCATCTCTTCGGTTGTAAATTTCACTAATTTTTTTAAAATTCGCTTCTTTTAATTAGAAATAATTTTGTTTCTGAAAATTTAACCATTTTATTATTGGTTAAAATATGATCGATTTTATCAGAAAATTTCACAATTTTGTTGAAAATTTCTGTATTTTGTTGTAAATTCGTCATTCTTTATAGAAAATTAGTCTTTTCGATTGAAAATTCAACAACTCAGCTGAAGATTGGATTACTTTCTTAAGAATCCATTTGATTAGTTAAAGATCCATCTCTTCGGTTGTGAATTTCACTATTTTGTTTAAAATTCGTTTCTTTTAATTAAAAATAATTTTTTTTCTGAAGATTTAACCATTCTATCATTGGTTGAAGATTTATCGAGCTTAGTTGAAAATGCCACAATTTGATTGATAATTTATGTAATTTGTTGTAAATTTATCTTTTTTGATAGAAAATTAATCTTCTCGATTGAAAATTCAACTACTTGGTTTAAGGTTGGATTTCTTTGTTAAAAATCTATTTTATTAGTTAAAGATACATCTCTTTGGTTGTAAACTAACTACTTTGTTGAAAATTCGTTGTTTTTTTAATGAAGTGTTTTGTGAAAATTTAACCATTTATTTATTGGTTGAAAATTGATTGATTTAAGTTGAAAATTTCACGATTTGGTTGAAAATTTATTTATTTGGTTGAAAATTCATTTCTTTTATTAAAAAATTAATTTATTCTGAAAATTAAAGTATGCCATTATTGGTCAAAATTGATACTTCTCAGTTGAGAAGTCAACAATTCGGCTGAAAATTTATGTATTTTGTTGTTAACACGTTTTTATTTTGTTTAAAAATTGATCGTTTTTAGTTTAAATTTAACTATTTGACTAAAAAATTCAACTGTTTTGTTAAAATTTTTTATTATTTTCGTAAAAAATTCAACTATTTGATTGAAAATTAAATTTTGATTAAAAATAGATATTTTTGGGTTGAAAATTTATTTGATTTTTTAGAAATTTGTCTTTTTGGTTGTATGGGTTGAAAAATCATCAATTTAGTTAAAAATTCAACTATTTTGTTAAAAATTTAATTATTTTTTTATAATTAAACTAGTTGGTTAAAAAGCTAACTATTTTTTTTTTTGAAAATGTTCACCTTATTTGCTTGAAAGTTCAGCTATTTGGGTGTAAATGCATCTGTTTGGTTAATAATTAATTTTTGTTGTTGAAAATTTAACTATTTTGTTAAAAATTCATCTTTGTAATTCGTAAGCTCAACTTTTTTGTTAAAAATTTAATACTTTTGATGGAAATTCAACTATTTTGTTAAGAACTCATTTACTTTATTTGAAACTTCAATTGCTTTGTTGAAAATACATCTTTTTTTGGTAAAAAGTTTATCTTTCTCGGTTGAAAATTATCCTTTTCGGGGTTGAAAATCAACTGTTTTCTAAAATATTCGGAATTTTTGTCTTGAAAAGTCAACTCTTACGCCGGAAATATATATTTTTTTGTAGAAAATCAATCTCTTTTGATTGAAAATTCAATTTTGTGCTTATAAATCAAATTTATTTGAATTAATTTATTGCTCTATTATTCCTCTATTTTCGAGAATATTTCTCTTACGTGAATTTGTATTTTCGTATCTTTGGGTTTTATTTTAGGCGTTTGTTAAATAAAATCGAAGAAAGAATTTTTATAGCCAGAAGGGTACAATTTTACCAAAAACGTCAGGAAACGAGGAAAACTGGGCAGATCCAAATTTAAATGAATCTAATTCTAATATCTTCTATCATAAATTATGAAAATTCATGTAATTCTAAGAAAATCTTAAATTATTTGAAACACTTAAATACAAGACCAATTCGTTGCATGATTTGCAATTGCATTTTTCAATCATAAATTACCTATTGGTAAAAGAAAAATTAGTTAAAATACTTTCTTTTTCAGAAACTTGAAGATAAATTATAGTAATATTGTAAATATTCCAAGAACCTTGAGTGTTGAATCACTTCTTCCAATTAGATAAGAAAAGCGAAGGTTGATTTTATTGTTTTTATTGGCTAACTTCCGAATCTTAAATAAAAAATGTCGAAACAATTAACAGATTTCTTGACGCGGCACTTCTGTATTTGCATTTTTTAAAATGTACTTACCTATTCTAGCATAAAGTAAAAAATAGAGATTTTAGAAAAATTTGTGTCTTTATAGTTAAAATGGTTATCTATTTTCATATCCTAAGTTAAACTTAAAAAATTAATAAAATTTTTTTTGAGGATCCTATTGTCTGAAATCCATAAAAAAAATGACACCAAGAAAAATCTCAATCTATTTAAATTATTTATTTAAAAATTATTTTATTTATATTTTCGTTTGAAAAATTTCATTTGCACTAGATAAATTATATTAATATAAATTTTAGCAATAAGTTTTTTTTTTAATTTTTAAAATTTCAAAAAGAAGGAAAATTAAGTTTTAAAGCCAAAATAATGAAGGAAAATGACCTTTTAAAAATGTAATATTCATATGAATTTTCAGCAGAATTATTAACATTTACAGACAAAATACTCACAATCAATTAATATTTATTTTTTAAATAACTTCTTTGTCATATAATTAGAGTGCTAGAGTGGGGGTTAAAAATTATCCATAAAGTTTGATTGAAATTTACATTTTTTTAAAATTATAAATAATTTTCAGAAGTTATGCAATTGTATGATAGTAATGTATATAATGTATAGTAAAACCTTAAAACAATTCAATGATTTTTAATCTATTAAAAAGTTAACTCCGTCCTTTTATTTCACTGTGTAGTAATAAAAATTTAGCAACTTTTTACCTCGATTCAGGTTAAGAATTTGGTTAAATGATTTTTAATTTTTGGCAATATGGCTGGAACTTGAAAAAGATTTATTTAGAGTAATTGTCCGTTAATTATGATTTTGTTCAGGAATATACAACAGAAAAATATTACATAATTTTCATATATTTTGCATATTAATTTTGTACCCTGGATAGAAGATCAGCTCCATAAATGATATGTTCTATATTTTCTTCCTTGTGTTCTATGTTTTCTCCCTTATGTACGATTTTGACATATAACGCAAACTTTACGTCACATTCATGAACAAGATAGGCCCCAATGCCGTGTTCATGGCGACATACGACATTTGGACGAAGATTGTGTGCCATAGGTAAAATGCTGACATCTTCCAGTTCTTCATCAGGAGCTTGCCATATTCCAAACTCTATGCCCTTAAATATGAATGTCCTATTTGGTGGATTAGACATTCTAAGGGCGGGTAGGGGATAAGGGAGAGGTAGTTTTAGCCGAAATGTACCAGGTTCGTCAAGTATCGAAGCATTTGATTCTGTAAAAAGAATATAAAGATTCGTAATTTGAAAAAGAACAAAAAACAATCTCATAATTATACAGTGTTGCCAATTAAAAATTGAAAAATAGCTTATTTTTGCAGTTTTGAATAAAATATTTTTAAATTTTACTAGAAAAAAAAGTTTGACTTTAGAAATTATTCGATGATGCCCGAAGTAAAAATTTGAAAAAATCAAAGATGGCATATAAGACCATAATCTCTATATATTTTTCTGTAGTTTGAATTTAGATATCATAAGATGATCCCCGAATCAACAATTGTGAAAAAGTCTAAGATTGCGGTCAATTGAAAATTCAAGAAATAGCTTTTTGTTGCAGTTTGCAATGGAATATTATAAAGCTTTTTTAGAAAAAGCACACGAGCACATAATTTAAGATGGAGGCCATTACAAAAATAGCTAATTTCTGCAGATTTAGGTCACCATATGTTAAGCAAGTTTTCTGCAAATTTCGTACATCAGCAACTTTTGCTAATATTTTATTATTCAAAAATAAATAATAATTGAACTGCACAAGAAAAATTATTAAGAACCCAGAGCCATATTGTTCTTTTGTTGTGAGACAATAATTTTCTAAAATATTAAATACCCTGTATGTTCAATAAAATCCATCATTCCCGTCTCTGCGGACAATACTTGATTCATTAAACTCTAAAAGATCTGCTCTCATTGCAGGGATGAAAATTAAAAAAGGCTGTACTTAATTCATGAACGGTCCTATTACTTTTTTAACATTGGGAGAAAAAGAGTTTTTAATTTGAATTATTCAGAATTTGAGAAATAAATATACCATAATTAAAAATTTACTCAAAATCATACATATGTATTATATTTTATGATTATATTTACCAATAAAATTAAGGAAAACTGTTAAGATGTAGAACAGGGTTCCAAAAGCGATCTTCATTTTATCGAAAGAGAAAAAGCTGAATTATGAAGCTTTTTATCTCTTTATACATACGTGTTTCTATCTCATTTAGCCGACTAGAAAGGGTGAGGAAGGGAGTTGTAGGAGACAGTAATAGGGGGGGAGGGACGCATGAAGATTTTTAGATTGATCTAGAATTCCCGTGTTGTTTATGTAAATAACACGTTCATTCCGCAACACTGCTGCGACCCAAGTAGCTAATCAAACTCAAACCCATTAGTGTTCAAGGTCTTTTGTATCAGGCGTCATTCACTCCACTGACACTCTTCATCACGCATTTCCTATAAGATATTTGTCGCCACACTTTTCTGTCCTGGCATATCTCTTCAGCTTTCTTCACGTCCATGCATTTTATCATGCACGCTCTTGTGTTTCTATGGCTTCTTATGTCTCTTCGAATTAGGGTCTCATTGACACATTCTAACCATGTTTTCCGCGGTCTGCCTCTGGGCACGCTGCCATTTACTTTACCTTGATACACTTGTTTCGTTAGTCGTTCATCTTTCATTCTCTCAACATACCCAAACCATCTTGAAGAATTTCTTGCACATATATCAACTAGTGCACCAGCACCTTACATCGCAGTATGTATGAATATAGAGTTATATATTGCCCTTTTAGCTCTACTTGATATATTTTTACTTCTGATAATTGGTCTTGCTCTACCGATAACTTCGTTACCCTCGTTTATACGATGACCTAACTCTCCATGTATCTTCCCGTCATTCGTGAATAGGTTACCAAGATATATACGTACTTATCAAATTGTTCAATTCTCTCATCATTTTTAGGACAATTTTGCACATTGTTTTCTCGCCCTTTCCTTGAAACACCATAATTTTTATTTTATTTACGTTAACACACTCGCTTTGCTACCATACAACATTATATTCCATGAAACTATAAAAAGGTCTAGAATAGGGTTGTTGCATGACTTATAACTATTGCATTTTTTAATAATCGGTTGCCTATCATTTATATTGGTAGAAGAAAATTTGTTTTAAATACTTTATTGTAAAGAAAATTGAGTGATAAATTAGTAATATTGTAAATATTGCAAGAACCTTGAGTTGTCGAATTGCTTCTTCCAATCAGATAAGAAAAGTGAAGGTTGATAATAATGAACTTATTGATTACCTTCTGTATCTTAAATGAAAAAAGTCGAAACTGTTGATACAGATTTTTTGGCGCAGCACTTCTACAAAGCATGACTGTATCTGCATTTTTTAAATGTACATATTTTAGAATAAAATAAAAAAATAGTGATTTTACAAAAATTTGTTTCTTTATAGGGAGAATGGTTATTTATTCTTATATCTTAAGTTAAAATTGAAAATTGAATACTTTTTTTCACGGCCCTATTGTCTGCAACGCAAAAAAACATGACGCCAACAAAAATTGCAATTGATTAAAATTTTTTTTTTCATATTTTCGTACGAGAAATTTCATTTTTATCATAATATTCAAAAATGTAATACTTATATTATTTTTCAGGAGAATTTTTAGGTATTACTTATAAAAAAAAACTTAGAACCAATTAAGATTTATTTTTTAAATACCTTTTTTGCCATATCGTTCGAGTGTCAGAGTGGGTGTTAAAAATTATCCATAAAAATTTACTTAGAACAATTCAATGATTTTAAATCATTAAAAAAATTAACTCAGACATTTTATTGCACTGTCCAGTACTCAAAATTTAGCAACCTTATTTCACATAATCAATAGTCTTCTGAAAAGTACAGATTTGGAACAAAACCTTGAATTGAAGCTGGACTCATAATCAGCAATCACGGATTTTTTTAATAAAGTGTAAGATAAAATATATTTTGTGCATGAGAATCCATCTCCTCTACATTTTTATAATTTTACTGAACTAGTTTGGTTGTAAAACGCTTCACCACGATTCATCAGGATGAACATTTGTTTAAATTATTTTGTATTTTGGAGAATATGGCTGGAACTTAAAAAAGATTTACTTAGAGTAATTTTTAGATAATTATGAGTTTATTCAGGAATATACAACAGAAAAGTATTACATAATTTACATAAATTTGTATTATTAATTTCTCAACCTAGATGGAATATCAGCTCCATAAATTATATGTTCTACATTTTTTTCCTTATATTTTATATTTTCGCCCTTATGTACGTTTTTTACATACAACACAAACGTTACGTTACTTGCATGAACATAATAGGACACAATACCGTATTCATGGCGAAATATGGCATTTGGACGAAGATTGTGTATCATAGGTAAAATGCTAACATCTTTTAGTCTTTTATCAGGAGCTTGCCATACCCCAAACTCTATGCCCTTAAATATGAATCTCCTATTGGGTGGATTAGGAATTTTACTGGCAGGCAGAGGGTAATCGAGAGGTAGTTTCAGCCGAAATGTACCAGGTACGTCAAGTATCGAAACATTTGATTCTGTAAAAAGTAAGTGAAGATTTCTAATTTTAAAATGAATAATAATAGTTCTGGAAAAAGTGGGAAAAAGCTTTACATAGGGGGGGGGGGGGCGAAATTGTCGGAAAATTGCGTTACGTCATTCCTGCACGACCCCTGATAAGTACCTGTATAATGAAATAGAATTGTTTCCTTTTATAAAACCATATATATATACCACAGGGTACCACTGGGCGCAACTGTCATCTAAAAAATGACATCGGCTCCCAGTAGGACCGCGGTAAATCCCATTCATGGCCACGT
>JAABKJ010002698.1:0-27352 GCA_011634705.1 Andricus grossulariae
ATGACCAGTAGTGTCTGTACTATCTGCATTACTTTGGGCATGAACATATTGGAGTCTAGTTTAGGCGGAGTAATCCACCATAAATTTATGTAATCCAGAGTAATCTACAGTAATCCGCGGTAATCCGCGCTAATACGGAGTAATTCGATGTGATACGAAGTAATCCACGGTAATCCAAGGTACTCCAGGTTCATCCAGGGTAATCAGAGGTAACCCACCTCCGCTGGACCGAGATTTTAGGAGTTGTTTTTCCCTTGTACCCAAAGAACTAAATTTTTCAACACAAAAAGAAAAATTTCGAAACAAAAATTAATTTTCAAATATGCACTTGCATTAACCACCAAGTAGATGAATTTTCCAGTAATAGAGGCGAGTTTTCCAAAAAATATTTGAAGATTCAACCAAATGGTAAAACTTTTAAGCCGAAAAGGCGAATTTTTTTAAAGACGAATTTTCAATCCGAAGTCATGAATTTTCAACAACATATAATTGAATTCTGGACGAAATAATTATATTATCAACTGAAAAGTTGACCTTTTAACAAAGAAGTATTATTTTCTACCCAAAAAGACAACTTTTTAACAAAATATATGATTTTTCTACCAAATAGTTGAATTTTCATCCAAAAAGTTGAATTCGCAACAAACAAGAATAATTTGTTACCCAAAATGACGACCAAAAATGGAATAGTTAAATTTTCAGATGAAAACTCTGATAAAATAAAAATTACTTTGAGAAAAAAACGAATTTTCAACAAATTAATTGAATTGTTAAGCAAATAATAGAATTTTTAACCAAACAAGATGTATTCCAAACCATTTTTTTTGTTGGCAAAGTACAATGTTTGGAAACATTTTTAACTTATTTTTAAGAAAAAGAATAATTTTATTTTACATGATTCTTTTTTTTCTATAAGAATTGGATATACGATATGCCAAATACAAAATATAATACGCTAATTAAAGAAAGTTACTTATCAGAGAAAAATGTGAAACAAGTAAAAAACAATTATTATTTTTCTTAAAAATGAGTTTAAAAGTTTCAATTAAGTTATGTGCAATGATTGTGATGTGAAAGGGAATAATTATATATGTATAAAAATCGAATACATGAATTTTCAAGACATTGAGGAAATCAATCATATCCTCCTTTGATTTTTTTTTCACTTAAAAAAAATTATGTTCGGATACATTTAATTTCCAATGTTCCATATTACAATTTTTTCATGTTTAATGTTTCTGATTTAAAATAATTTTTTATTTAGAACTTTTTTGTAGAATCATTCAATTTTTATGATTTATAATTGAAAATCTATTGATTTTGAAACGTGAAAATTACAGTGATTTTTTTTTGTTCGAAAAATTCGTCTGATCAATTTTAATTTGATATAAATTATATTTTTTCAATGTGATAACAATTGAAAATTCTAGAATTTTAGGAGCTTTGACTTTGAAATATTCAACTTATTTTTCAATTTCAAATTGTCAAATTTTAATCTCTTATAATTGAAAATTATGTGAATGCAAAAGTTTTCAACTTAGAATTCTTCAATTTGTAACGCTTCTAATTAGAAATAATACCATTTATATCCCTTTGAATCTTGAATGATCCAATCTTCAAAATTCTTATCTGAAAAAATTATTTTTCCGTAATCAAAACTTTTACTTTGTTTATTTTATTATGGTTGAAATAAGAATCTTTTTTCTTTAAGAACAGAAGAATATTGTCATTGCTTGTTTATCAAAAATGGCCTTGCCTTCTAATTTTGTTATTCACGAAAAAAAGTACAAGCTGTCTATTGATATTCGCATTCTTAAATATCATTTGAAATTACTTGAATTATTTCTAATATTGTCTTTAAATCCTCCGGATTCGTTTTTGATCATTTTGGAAATCTTTCGTAATGTTTTGAAATCTTATTGAATATCCTCCTGAAATGAATAATTAAAAATAAAGAATCACTTCAAATATTCCCAGGAACCTTAAGAACAGTTTTTTTATTATTTTGAATCTTTCCAAACTGTTGAAAAAACTTTAAAGTTGTATTTCAAAATCTTAAAAAATCTACATTTTATTTTAAGTTTTTTCAAATCTTTTCAAGTTTAAAAAAAAATCTATTGAAATGTTTGAAAATCTTTTTAAATATTCTCCTTAACTGAATTTTTCAGAATGAAAACGTATTAAAAAATTTTCAGCAAATTTGAACAAACATTTTTATTCTCTTGAAACCTTCCAAAATTCTTTAAATCTTCTAAGTTTTTTGTTGCAAATCTTCGAAAATCTAAATTTTTTAGAAATTTGTTTGATACATTTTAAGTTTATATTTATTTATATATATTTAAAAACTTCGAAAACTTTGGAATATATTTTTAAATAATTCAAAAATTTCCTAATATTTTTTGAAATCCTGCAAACATATAAAAAATTGTCGTAAAATCTTTCAGATTCTTTTTTGACATATTTTGAAATCTTCAAAGCTTAAAGCTAATATTTGACAATAAAACATAGAAGAAAATCTGAATCATTTTACATTTTTTCATCTCTCCTTGAAAGAGTGAAAAAGTTTACAAATTATAGTGTGGTGGCCAAATGTTAAGAACAGATTAACTTTCTCATGTTAAAACAAAAACGTTTACAATTAAAATGTTCTCTCTCACCAATATTGTTTAGAAACATTCAAAAATGAATTGATAATGCAGAAAATTCTTAATTTTTATTAATGGATAAATGCATATAATCTCATTTAATAATGTCAAGGTTATGGGTAGTTAAGAACAGAATTGTTGCCTTTCTTATTAATGAATCATTTACAACTTAAACTTTTTGTTGAAGAAATAAATTTTTAGAATTAAAATTCCTTATTTGGGGATGGCGATTTCAAAATTTCGAGAAAATAAAAAAAAAAACTGAAAAGAGACACTTAAAGTCATATTCACGGAGTATGCAAACAATCAGGTATTCAAAAACAATGAGTAAGAAATTTTAGATGATTTCGTTTCACCTGTTTTTTTTAGATTTTTCATATGGTTTCTCAATCCTATATGACTTCCGTTAATCCTATTATGAAACATTATGAAACATTGCATTTTTTCAGATTTTACGTAATACTTCTAAAGGTAGCGGCGTCTGGAAAATTAAATGCCAAAATGAAACTAATATATATATTTACATTTTTGAAAATCTATAGGAAAAGTAGGGCTAAAATGCACAGACAGAATAAAAGATTATTTGAAAGTAATAAATATTAGGTACAAATAATGTATGCTAAAAGTAACAATTATATTCTAAACAAAAGAAAACTGTTTAATAAATATAAAATGTCGATAAAAACGGCCAAATTTTTAGCCAGCTCGAATGACCTGTAAAAAAATGTTTAATGAATTGCCCAACTTATTAACAGAAGAAAAGAATTTAAGGTCTACTATTAAATTATCTTTTTTATTTTTACAGTTTGCTTTAGATCGAAAGATATTTTCATAGTTTTGAAGGTTTTTTGAGTATTGGTAAAGCTGGGAAATCATAGACAGGTATTATAATATATATAGAAGTCAAAATGATCCAAATTTCTCAATCGCCGTTTATGGAAAAAAAGAGAAAATAAAAATGCTTATCAACACTCTACTCTTTATAATCGCAGGTTTCTTTGATTATTCTAGTAATTGTATTTAATATAATATTGAATATAAAATTGAATCCCTGGATGTTTGGCCAAGGGAGAGGAAAACTGCAGGAAACCGCCTCCCGAGTTTGACCGGTTTTTTCGACAGTCGAAAAAATTCGTTTTTCTATTTCTTGTGCCCCCCCCCCCATATTTGTTTGTTTTCCGGAAAAAGGAATTCCCTTTTTTTTCGAAGTGGACTTTTGAATTTAACATGCAGTTTTAAATGGGAAAAGTTCGGTTTTCGAAAAAATTGGAAAAAGAAGTACTTGTTATTAACTTTTTGTAAATTAAAGTTAAGTCACTTGTTAGAGAATGCTCAAGGAACAATTTACATCCAATAGCTTCTAATTTGGACTTGTTTTGCCTTTTCTGTTTGAAAACTCATCTCTTTGGGTAGAAATTTCATCTTCAAACATTTTTTTTTTTAATTCAACTATTTTGTTAAAAATTAGTTTTTTTGGCAAACATTAATTTTTTAATTTGAAAATTTAACTATTCCATTTTTCATCAAAAATTGATCTGTTTAGATGAAAATCAAACTAATTTTAATTTATTGTTTTAACCAAAAATGTTATCTATTCCATTTTTTGTTGCAAATTTATCCGTTTTAGTGAAAATTACAAGTATTTGGTTACAAATTAATTTTTTTAACTCAAAATATAACTATTCCATTTTTTGTTAAGAATTTATCTCTTTTAGTTGAAAAATAAAATATTTGGTTAAAAATTAATTTTTCAACTGAAAAATCACATTTTTGGTTTAAAAATGAAACTGGTAAAAAATTCGCCTTTTTGACTTGAAAATTTAACAATTTGGTAGAAATTTGTTTCCTTTCATGACAGAAGAATCTTTCTTGGTTGAAAATTTCTTTTCTTTTTTCATTGAAATCTTTTTTCATTGAAAATTCCACTACTTTGTTGTTGAACTACTTTCTTATAAATTTATTTTTTTAATTAGTTGAAGATTCACCATTTTGATTGAAAATTAATATCTTTTGTTCAAAATTTGATCTTTTCAGATACAAATTGAACTAAATGTTTGAAAATTTTTCTTTTTGAGTCGAAAATTCATATATTTGTTTGAAAGTTGAACTCCTTTTTTAAAAATTCATTTTGTTTTGTGGAACATTTATCTATTATGTTAAAAAATATTGTTTTTTTTTTTATTAAGTATTTTAGATCTTTAGGATCTTTTAAAATTAACTATTTTGTTGGAAATTTAACTTTTCCGTAGAAAATTTACCTTTCAAATTCAAATATTTGCTTTAAAATTCAACTGCTTTATTAAAATGTATCTAATTTCTTTTTTTTAATTTAACTATTTTATTGAAAAATTGTTTGTTTTTTTTTTTGAAAATGTAACTATTCCATTTTTGGTTGAAAATTTATATTTTTCAAATAAAAATGTAACTATTTCATGAAAATGTCATGATTTGGTTGAAAATTAGTTTTTTTTCTACTTGGAAATTCAAATATTTTTGTAGAAAATTAAGGAATGCCTTTAAAAATTAACTTTTTTGTTGAAAATTGATCTTTTCTGTAAAAAATTTGTCTTTGTGCCTTGATTGAAAAATATTTCTTTGTTGAAAATATATGCTTTTTTAATACAAAATTGGCCTTTTTGGCTTGAAAATCAAACAATTTGATCAAACATTTTTTCCTTTCTTTACTGAACAACAACAAATTTCGTACAAATTTCACTTATTGAGGTAATGATTAATTTAATTTAACAAAAATAATTATTTGAACAATTTATTATTATTTTTCATAATATTCTCTTTGAATAATGCTAAAAATGTTGCCATTTTTTCTGAAATTTCTAACTTTTTTTCCACGTTTCACTTATTGAGGTAATGAATAATTCAATGTAACAAAAATAATTATTTAAACAATTTATTTATATATTTTTAATAAATTTTTCATTGAGTTGTTAAAAGAATTGTTTAAAAAAATTATTATTGCTTATCCTCTCCTATAGTAATGCTAGATAGTCGCGGTTTTACCGAATTTTTCAACCCTTTTTCAATTTTCAGTTCAAAGAAGGCAATAATCAATTTGATTTGAAAAAATAATTTTTAAACAATTTATTAATATTGATAATAATATTCTTTAAGAATAATGCTATAGTAATGCTAGATAGTGGCGGGTTTTTCTGAAATTTTTCACTTTTTGGCAACTTTTCCCTCAGTGAGGTAATAATTAATGTAAGTCAACAAATATAATTGCTTAAACCATTTATTATTGCCTTTTTTTTTGTGAATGTATTTTTCTTATCTAAAAAAATATTTTAAATATTCTTCAAATTTCCTATATGGATCATATTAAATATGTGGAAATTTACCATGAAGTATTTACTGAGAGCCTTTTTATTTAAATAAATAATGATATTTATTGTTTGTTTCTGACTAAAGAGTCAAATAAAAGTGGAAAATTTAAGAAAAACCCCCAACTTTATACCATTATTTAAACGAAATATTATTGAAAAAAATCATAAATTGATCAAACAATTATGTTTGTCAACCTGAATCAATTATTACCTCACTTTCATTGAAAAGTAGAACAAAAGTGGAAATTTCTTGAAAAACTGCAACTTGCTAGCATTTTTCTGAGGAAAGATTATTCTGAATAATAATAAATTTTTTCAACAATTATTTCTGTAGAAATTAGTATTTAATACTTCAGAAACAATTTGTTTGTGTTAAAAACTACTCAAAAAAATCATAATTAGCGCCGAAAACTCGCAAAACCCAATTTTTCACCAATTTTTTTAGATTTAAAAAGTAATTATTCAATTTGTATTCTAAAGCTAATTAAGGTTTGAAATTATTTCTCCTACTTCTTGATTTTCTAGAAAATAGGCTGTTGAAAATGTAATGATTTAGTGAGTAAAATAAAATAAAAATTTAAATAAAAAAGTCAAATACAGAAACTTTAACGTAAAAAGCAAGAATGTACACAAATGGTCCAAAATGACCACCATTCAATTTATCTCATTGAATAATGTGCAGTTTGGGCCATTTTTCCACATTCTTGGTATTCTTTTTTTATTTTAGTTATTTTGTGCCTCATAAAATTTTATTACGTTTATTCTTTAATAATAATAGTACTACATATAAGCCCTTATTTAAGGCAATACAATATAACTTTACTTTTTACATGCTTTGAAATTTATTTCTTCAAAATTTATTATTGAAAAATGTGCATCATTTTGTTTTCATTTTTTTTCTTCTTCCATGGTCTTCGCCAAAAATTCTTCTAATTTTCTGCAGTTCAGATCATTTAAACCTTATTTCATCTATTGTTTGAGCTATAGTAAATAAAAACGTAAATACTGGAAATGGGCTCAAATATAATTGAGAGGCAGATTTTGCCAAGTTAGGTTATGGCCAACTATAAACGGGTGGTTTTTTCGAAATACTGGAAATGGGCTCAAATATAAATGATAGGTAGATTTTCCGAGTTGGGGTAGGCCAACTTCAATTTTTTCCTGTTTAATTCCGGAAATGGGGTAAAATATAACTGATAGGCCCATTTGGTTAAATTGGGATATGTCCACCTATAAACAAGTGCTTTTTAATCTGGAAATGGGGCGGAATATAATTGATTGGTAGATTTTGTCGAGTTAAATTAGTGCCAACTACCAACGGGTGGCTTTTTTCAAATACTGGAAATCCGGTAGCATATAATTTATATATTTTGTGTCTATGAAATTATCTTCATTTTAAAGAATTAATTATATTTAAATTTCATAATTTAAAACTATATTAATAATTCCTGTAATAATCAATTTCAGCTGATAAATATCACCTTGAAATGTTACTTCAAAGTTTGTTAATTATTTTTAATATTTAATTAAAAATAATAATGAAAAATTGTTGAAAACTTCAGTGTCTATCGTGAATAAAGTTATTTCATCAATTGAGAGAAGATATCCTAAACATGTAATTTTTTTTAATCCTCTATTATATTTTTAATTTATATTCATTCATCTCTTTCAAACATTGTATTTCTTTATACATACATCCCCAGTCTGAAAAATTGTATATACCCTCACAGTAAAATGATATCCTTGGTATATCCTTAAGATATGTGATATCCTGAAAAATGTCCCAGTAATCTCCCGGGATATCCGTGGCATATTCCAGGGATATCGCGATGTCCGCTCCGGAGGATATCGTGACAGGATATCGTGACGATATCCCGTATGGAATGTCCACAGGATATCTCAATACTATAGTAAAATGTCCCACGCATATCCCGATATTATAATAAAAAATCCTGTTGATATTCTAACATATTACTAGTGGATTTTCATTCAAGAAATAAAAAGGAATATATAAGAACACCAATTTTATTGCCACAGATATCCGTGGATACATATCTAACCTCCAGATACGTATGAAAGCTCTGGAAGTTAGATATGTATCCGCGGATATCTGTGGCAATGGATAAAGCTCCTGAAAAATTTGATACAAGTTTTGATGTCCATTTAATTTATTTATTTTTTCATGTTTTGCGTTAACTGTTTATTATTACCTATTTCAATTTTATTTATTTTACTATTTGAAAAGCAAACTTTCCATGCCTTCCATCAACTGTTCAGCGATGCATATTTCTGTGTTAACTAATTGCTTTTATTTTTCATTTCAATGAATAAAAATTTTTGTTCATTAATTTTGTTACTATAATGATTCAATTTATTGTAAAACCGATTAAACTCATTAAACTAGCCATTTGTACATTTTGTGTACTTTTGAGGTGAAAGTTGACGGTAATGTAGAAAAAACCGAAACTTCTGATCTTTTAAACCTTCAGCTTGCATGCATTAATTCATTGAAATTGATACACTAATATACAAATTTTTCAGATTTTTTTATGATTTTGTCTAATTTTGCTTTAGTTTTACCTATTGTACGTTCTACTTAAATCTACACACGTATACATATAGAAAAACATAATAAATACATATACCTATTCAATCTTATCTACATTTACACACGGAATAAATAAATAATCATCTCAAAATTGTGACACTTGAAACAATTTTGCAAATATAGTAAAACGACCTATACTGTCAACAACATGTCACAAGTGTTGAGACTGAAAAGTTGTGAAGACTACTCTACATATTATCTTCGATTCTTATTTGTAGCTCCGGGAAAATATGTTTTGTGAAATAATGAGGAGTTTGTTTATTTAAAGCACAGTGAGTATAAATTATTTGCAAAGGGTAGATATAACTGTGAATTTATATAATTATAAAAAATTATATAATTAGGATATCTTGGGGATATCCTTGGCATATCCTACATTTTAAATATGGGGCATCGTAAGAATATCCTAGGATGTCCCGAATTATGGAATTTGAGATATCCCAGACTATAAAAATTGGGAAATTAATGGGATATCCTGAGCATATTCTGTAAGGGATGGTTTATACATAGTGGGAAAAAAATAGTGACAATGAAAAATTAAACAAGCACGTTTTCAAGTTTAAAACCCCTTTTATTTAAGTAATAATAAAGATATACAGCCCTGTTTTTTCTATTTCACCTATTCTACTTGTTAGTCCCAATTATCATTTATTTTCATAATTATTTCATTTTAATTCTCGCTCCAAAAGACACACTTAGGATCTCTATTTAGAGGACTCGTTTTTGGGCAATTGAAAGTTTCTGAAAATTCTACCGAATTTGAAACTGCCCCATTGATTCTAACTTGGGATGTCGAGTGTGTATCGTCTTTATTTTTTTCTAGGAATTCCGGTGTAGCACTTTGACAAAATGCCTATAAATTAAAAAAATTAAAATTTGTTAATAATTAATTATTTATGGAATTTGCATAGAAAGTGGAAACATTATTTTAACATTAAAACCTCTTGCCTCCATGTTAATTAAATTAGAAACTTTATGTATCAATAGTATGTATTCAATTTTTAGAGAAATAATTTTTTTGAACCAATTACAAATTTTGAAGTTCCTGTGAAAAAAATACAAAATTTTGTTTTAATACTTACAGCAGCAAACGATATGAAAAATAATTCGTTGCCATTGATATCTTCCAGTCCTGGTAGTCTTGTATCGTTTACTTTTTCATCAGTAATTTTTTTTTTATAAACTTTGAAAGCTGCGATTAGTCCTCCTCCGTCTGCCATATTTTCTCCTGCAGTAAGGATTCCGTTTACCTGTTTGGAAAATTGTAAATTTGATTAAAATGTAGGCTAAATTATATTATCATCTTTATTTATTCAGTAAATTCCTTGTGCATGTAAACCAATAGGATATACAACCAATAATAAATTCAATAAAAAATATGATTTTGCATAAAAATAATTAAATTTTTAACCAAAAAGATGAAGTTTCAACTAATGAGATTACGTTTCTACCAAAAAAGAGGATTTTTCAACAAAAATACATGAAACATATAACTTTTCAACTTAAAATAGAATAATGAAATTTTCAATAAAAAAATTATTTTTCAAGTGAATAAAATAAATTTTCAACAAAATAATCAGGGTGGCGATTCGGCAGACGATTTCCAATTCCCGGTCATTTCCGGTTTTTCCCCGGTCAAGTTTTTCAATTTTCCCGGTTGACCAAAAGTAACATATTAATATTTGCCGCAAAACGCAAACATTTATTTTAATCCATGACGTTCATTCTAAACATCCTTCAACATAACAGAGCAGAGCAAAAAAATTGCAAAATGAGGGATTTTTTAAACAAATACTTAAATTTTCTCCTGAAAATATCAACTTTTAACCAAAAATGGAATAGTTAAACTTTCAGTTGAGGAAATTAATTTTCCACAAACAAAAAACGGATTTTCGGCAAAATAGTTCAATTTTCTACCTAACTGATGAATTTTCAACAACAACAAAATTGATTTTTAATAAAAAAGATACAACTAAAACTGTGGAATATTCAATTGGAGCAAGTTAAATTTACAGTTAAAAAAATACTTTCTACAAAAAAAAACTACCTTTCAAAAAAATAGTTACATTTTCAACCAAAGTGATGAATTTTCGACTAAAATTGTAAATCTTTGGAATAGTTGACTTTCAAACCAGAAAGATGAATTTTCAACTAAAATGATGAATATTTAACTAGAATAATTGAATTTTTGACTAAAAAGTTAAATTTTCAACCAGAAATTGAATGATTACAGTTTTAGTCAAAAAATGAATGTTCAAGCAAAGAGATGAATTTTTAATTCAAATTTTGGAATATTCAACCGAAATAATATTTAGATTTTCAATTTAAACAAAATTCCTTTTCATCTAAAGAAAAAACAAGTTTTCATTCAAATAGCTCATTTTTCAAATAAGAAATGAATTTTTAATTAAAGGTTGAATCTTCAACCAAATTAAATAATTTTTAATAAAAAAAGAGTAACTTTCAACGACTTAATTTTATTCCCAACCCAAAAGATGAGTTTTCAACTAAAATGATAAATATTTAAACTGAAATACTTTAATTTTTAACAGAAAAGAAGAATGTTTGCACAAGATGATTAACTTTCAAAGAAAAAGATCATTTTATACACACAAAAAAAAACGATTTTTAAATTCAATTTTCAATTAAAAAAGACAAATTTTCATCCAAATTGTTGAATTTTGAACCAGGAAAGATCAATTTTCAATCAAAAATGGATCAGTTAAATTTTCATTTGAAATTAGTTTTCAACCAAACTGATGAATTTTCAACTAAAATGATGAATCTTTAACTGCAACAGTTTAATTTTTTACAAAAAATATGAAATCTCAACCATAAAGATTAATTTTCTACAAAAAAAAAACACGAATTTTCCACAAAGTACATAAAGTTTCGAACAAATAGTTGAATTTTCATCCAAAACAGATAAATTTTCTACCAAAAATAGAACAGTTAAATTTTTCTGTTAAAAATCTAATTTATAAAAACCACAAAAAACGGATTTTCAGCAAAATAGTTCAATTTTCTACTGGAATAGTTAAATTTTTAGTTTAAAAAATCGATTTTCAACAATGTAGTTATATTTTCAAACAGAGATGAATTTTCAATTAAAATGATGAATCTTCAACCAAACTTGTTGTTTTGATGATTTACGGAATTTTAAATGATTTCAAGACATTTTAACAGCTTTTAAAGATTTTCAGATGATTTCAAAAATTTCAATAGATTTCGAAAAACTGTGTAGGATTTTCAAAGATTTTATGCTAAATTATAAGGCATTCCTAGAGAACTTTTAAAAATGAATTAAGTAAAATGAAATTTAAAAAAATGCCTAGCCATTCTAAACATTTCAAGGGATTTTAAGGTATTTCAAACAAATTTACAATATTTAAAGGATTTTATTGAATCTCCAAAGATTTCTAGGGATTTGAACGGTTATTTTTTAGATAACGTTATTGAATAAGTTTAATTTTAGTTATATTGAAGCGATTTCAAATAATTTTCAGTTATTTTAATGGATTATTATGATTTTCACAGATTTCAAGTAATTTTCAAAGAACTTTTAGGGAATGAAATACATTTTATTTCAAGGGATTTTAAAGATATTAAGTTATTTAAAAATATTCCATTAACATTTGAAATATTTGAAAAATTTCAAGGAATGTCAAAGAATTTTTTATGATTTCTAAAGTTTTCAAGGAATTTCTAAGAATCTCTTAAGATTTAAGGGCTTTTATAGGAGCTCCAGTTAGTTGAAAGAATTTACGGAGTTTTAAAATATTTTAAGCTATTTTAACAGTTTTTGAAGATTTTCAAGTGGTTTCGAAAATTTCAAATGATTTCGAGGTATTTCAAAAAATTTCAGAAGATTTGAAACACTTCATTGAATCTACAAAAATTTTAAAGATTTCGAAAGATGTCAAAGATTCCTAAGGATTAGAACGTTTTTTTTTTAAAGAAATTTTATGAATAAGTATAATTTAATTTATATTAAAGGGATTTCAAATGCTACTTATTTTAATGGATTTTTACGATTATATATTTTTTAATTTTTCAAAAGATTTCAACAATTTCAAGGAATGTCAAAAAGTTTTGTAGCATTTCCAAAGATTTCAAGAGATTTTAGAAAATTTCAGAATATTTAAGTTATTTTACAGGACCTCCAATGAACTCAAAGCATTTACGCAATTTTCAAGAATTTTGAGCTATTTTAACAAATTGCAAAGAATTTCAAGATAATTCAAAAACTTCAAGCGATTTTACAGAATTTTGTAAAATTTTCAAAATACTTTAAGCTCGATTTTAAACGATTTCTAGAGAATATTGAAAAGGAAATTAAATAAATTTTCAAAGGATTCCTAGCGATTTCAAGAAATTTAAAGGAATTTCAACATGTTTACAAGATTTTATGGATTTCAAACATTTAACAAAAAAAAAAAAAATTTTTTTAATCCAAAAGATTTCACAGAAATTCCAAGATTTCACAAAGGTTTTTAATACTTCACGAGATTTACATGGATTCACAAAGATTTAAAAAGATTTTAAAGATTTCAACTTATTTACCATTTTTTTTTTAATTCGAAAAGATTTAACAGAAATTTCAAGATTTCACAAAGATTTTAAGTACTTCATGAGATTTCAAAGAATTCACAAATATTTCAAAAAAATTCAAAGATTTTAAGAAGTTCAAATAATTTAGAATTTTTTTGTAATTCGAAAAGATTTTAACAGATATTTCAAGATTATGCAGATTTTAAGTACTTTAAGAGATTTCAACGATTTCACAAAGATTTTAAAGATTTCACAAAGATTTCAAAGATTTCGAGTATTTCAAATATTACACAAATTTTTTTTTTAAATTAGAAAAGATTTCACAGAAATTTCAAGATTTTACAAATATTTTAAGTACTTTAAGAGATTTCAAAGAATTCACAAATATTTCAAAGATTTCACAAAGATTTCGCAAAGATTTAAAGGATTTTTAAGATTTCAAGGATTTTTAAGATTTCGAGGATTTCAAATATTTCACAATTTGAAAAAAAAAAATCCAAAAGATTTCACAGAAATTTCAAGATTTGACAAAGATTTTAAGTAATTAAAGAGATTTTAACGGATTCACAAAGATTTTAAAAGATTTCAAGGATTTTGAAGATTTCAAGTAATTCAAATAATTTACAAAAATTGTTTATATATTCGAAAATATTTCACAAAAAATGCAAGATTTCACAAAGGTTTGAAGTACTTCAAGAGATTTCAACAAATTCACAAAGATTTTGAATATTTCATAAACATTTCAAAGATTTCAAATATTTTACAACAATTTAAAAAAAAATTCGAAAGATTTTACAGAAATTTCAAGTTTTTACAAAGATTTTAAGTACTTCATGAGATTTTAACGAAGTCACAAAGATTTTTTAAAATGTAAAAGATTTCAAGGAGTTCAAATAACTTACAAATTTTTTTTCAAAAATTCGAAAAGATTTCACAGAAATGTCAAGATTTCACAAAGACTTTAAGTAGTTGAGGAGATTTCAACGAATTCACAAAGATTTCCAGGATTTCACAAAGATTTCAAAGATTTTAGGGATTTTAAAGATTTCAAGGATTTAAAATATTTTACCAATTTTTTTTTTAAATTCTAAAAGATTTCACGGAAATTTCAAGCTTTCACAAAGATTTTAAGTACTTTAAGAGATTTCAAAGAATTCACAAAGATTTCACAAAGATTTAAAGGATTTTTAAGATTTCGAGGATTTCAAATATTTCACAATTTGAAAAAAAAATCCAAAAGATTTCATAAAAATTGCAAGATTTCACAAAAATTTTTAGTACTTCAAGAGATTTTAACGGATTCACGAAGATTTCAAAAGATTTCAAGGATTTTGAAGATTTCAAGTAGTTCAAATAATTTACAAAAATTGTTTATATATTCGAAAATATTTCACAAAAATTGCAAGATTTCACAAAGGTTTGAAGTACTTCAAGAGATTTCAACAAATTCAGAAAGATTTTGAAGATTTCATAAAGATTTCAAAGATTTCAAATATTTTACAAAAATTTGAAAACAAATTCGAAAGATTTCACAGAAATTTCAAGATTTTACAAAGATTTTAAGTACTTCGAAGATTAAAAATATTTTACCAATTTTTTTAAAAATTCGAAAAGATTTCAGAGAAATTTCAAGATTTCATAAAGATTTTAAGCACTTCAAGAGATTTCAACAACTTCATAAAGATTTCAAAGATTTCACAAAGATTTAAAGAATTTTCAAGATTTGAAGAATTTTTAAGATTTCGAGGATTTACACATTTTTTTAAAGGTTCGAAAAGATCTCACAGGAATTTCAAGATTTCACAAGGATTTTAAGTACTTTAAGATATTTCAACGAATTCATAAAGATTTCAAAGATTTCATAAAGATTTCAAAGATTAAAAATATTTTCCGAAAATTAAAAAAAAATATCCGAAAGATTTCACAAAAATTTCAAGAATTTCACAAAGATTTCAAAGATTTTGAGGATTTTCAAGATTTCAAGGAGTTGAAATATTTTACAAAAAATGATTATATATTCGAAAAGATTTCACAAAAATTGCAAGATTTCACAAAGATTTGAAGTACTTCAAGAGATTTCAACAAGTTCACAAAGATTTCAAAGACTTCATAAAGATTTCAAAGATTTGAAATATTTTACAAAATTTTTTAAAAAATCCGCAAGAATTCAAAGTTTTAAGATTTTGCAAAAAGATTTTAAGTACTTCATGAGATTTCAACGAATTCACCAAAATTTAAAAAGATTTCAAAAAATTTCAAAAGATTCCAAGGATTTTGAAGATTTCAAGGAGATCAAATAATTTACAAATTTCTTTTTATATTCGAAAATATTTAACAGAAATTTCAAGATTTCACAAATATTTTGAGTACTTTAAGAGATTTCAACGAATTCACAAAGATTTCAAGAATTTCATAAAGATTTCAAAGATTATAAGGATTTTAAAGATTTGAAGGAGTTGAAATATTTTACAAAATTTTGTTATATATTCGAAAAGATTTCACAAAAATAAGATTTCACAAAGATTTGAAGTACTTCAAGAGATTTCAACAAATTCGCAAAGATTTAAAATATTTTACAAATTTTTTTTTTTAAATCCGAAAGATTTCACAGAAATTTCAAGATTTTACAAAGATTTTAAGTACTTCATGAGATTTCAACGAATTCACAAAGATTTTAAAAGATTTCAAAAAATGTCAAGGATTTTGAAGATTTCAAGGAGATCAAATAATTTACAACAATTATTTTTAATTCGAAAAGATTTCACAGAAATTTCAAGATTTCACAAAGATTTTGAGTACTTTAAGAGATTTCAACGAATTCACAAAGATTTCAAGGATTTCACAAAGATTTCAAAGATTTTAGATTTCAAGGAGTTGAAATATTTTACCAAATTTTTTTATATATTCGACGAGATTTCACAGAAATTTCAAGATTTAAAGGATTTAAAGGATTTTTAGGATTTCGAGGATTCTACCAATTTTTTTTTTAATTCGAAAAGATTTCACAGGAATTTCAAGATTTCACAAATATTTTAGGTACTTCAAAAAATTTCAACAAAATCACACAGATTTCAAAAGATTTCAACAATTTTAAAGATTGGAGGATTCCAAATATTTTACATTTTTTATTTTTTTATTAATATTCGAAAAGATTTCACAGAAATTTCAAGATTTTAAATAATTCACGAGCTTTCAACGAATTCACAAAGATTTCAAAGATTTCAAGGATTTCAAATACTTTACCATTTTTTTTTAAATCCGAAAAGAATCCAAAAAAATTTTGAGTACTTTAAAAGATATCAACGAATTCACAAAGATTTCAAAGACTTCACCAGGATTTCAAGGATTTTAAAGATTTCAAATATTTGAAAAAAAAATTTTTAATTCCAAAATATTTCATAGAACTATCAAGATTTCACAAAGATTTTAAGTACTTCAAGACATTGCAACGAATTCACAAAGAGTTCAAAAGAGTTCAAAGATTTCACAAAGATTTCACGGATTTCAAAGGCGACTTATGTTCGCAAAAAATTTGGAATTTGTTTATTTATGTTTCTGCTTTTTTTTAAACTGTTGGCCAATAAAAAATGAAATGGTTGATTTTTTACATCTATATAAAAGGGTTATTTCATTATCTGATGTAAAAAAAGGAGAGCTGAATAAACTTGACTTCTTGACCTGGAAAACCTGGAAAAGACCTCGAATTTCGGTCCTAAGAATCGCTGGACCGTTTATAATCCTGGATTATAAAATTAATTTAAAATCCAAGATGATAAACGGTATAATCCATGTTTTTCAGTATGAATTTTAAGGGACCTCAAACAATTTCTAGAGAAATTTCGAGAATAAAATAAATTTTATTTCAAGGGACTTTTATATATTTCAACAATTTTAAGGGATATTAGGAAATTAAACTAATATGAAACGATTTTAAAGATTTTAAGTTACTATAAAAGATTCCGAATAATTTAAAGAAGATTTCAAAATTTCAAGGGATGCCAAAGAATTTAGAGGATTTCACAAATTTCGAGGGATTTCTAGAGAACTTTAGGGAATAAATTTATTTTATCACAATGAGTTTCCTATAATCGCAAACATATTATAGAAAAATCATTATAATCTTTCCTATAATATTTTTATTATTGCAAAAAACAAATTTTTTTAATACTAACTATTATTATGATTTTGTAAAAATAACCAATAAAAATACATTATCTGTCGCTAAAAAATAACTCAGGACCTACCCACTCATTTTATAACAATCTCAGACCTGAGAATAATGTTATTGTTTGTTTATCAAAAAAATTTCCTCACCTTGTAATTTTGGTATTGGTTTATGAAACATTGATTCTTCTTCCTGATTTTACGAAATACTTCAAAAGGCAGGGGCGTCTGAAGATATCCATGCTCGTTGTAAAAGAAATCTATGAACAAAATTTTACAGATTTTACATAATAATTATTAGTTTATTAGAGAATTAATTAATTAAATTACTTTTAATCAACAATTACGTACTCTTGTAAGCAAAGGCATGAGATATCTCGTGTCCAATTATAAAACCAGAAAATCCATATCGTAGTGCCCTGTTAACATTATTAATATTTAAAGAAATGATTTTTCAGTAAATAATAAAATAAGTTAATTCTTAAATTTATTTTATTCTTATAAAAATAATTAACTCACAATGGTGCACTTGGATTATAAAGGGGGGAAAGTGAGATTCCAGCTAGATAAACTGAAAAATTGAATACAAAATTAATAGTTATATTTTAATTTTCATATTATTAATCATGAAATAATTTTAGAATAAAAGCACATAAATGTGAAAATTAGAATGATTACAAATTTTAAAAACGCGGGTTTTTACGTAAGCAAACGGTTTCAAAATAAAAAACGTTTTTCTTCCCAAAGTCGATTTTTTGGGAACCATATTTCGATACGAGATTAAATTTGTACACCAAAAAATCGGGTTTGAAAGATTAAAAAATAAAAACAAGTTTTTGTGAAAAATTGGTTTCTATAAAGAAAAATCAGGTTTCACTTTAAAAATATTTAAAAATGAATTATTATAAATTTAAGAAACGTGGGTTTTTATATAAACTATCGGTTACAAAATAAAAATCGGTTTTCTTCTCAAAGTCAGTTTTTTTAGACTATTTTTTAGATAAAAGAATCAATTTTTACAAAAAGAGATCGGTTTAAAAATATTAAAAAAGAAAAATCAGTTTTTGTGGACAATTTGGTCTTTGTACAGAAAAATTGTATTTTTACTTAAAAATGAATCATTACAAATTTTGAAAACCTGGTTGTTTATATATACAATCGGTTTCAAAATAAAAATCGGTTTCTAAATAGAAAATTCGGGTTTTCTGTCACAAAACCTATGATTTTCTACCCAAAGTTGATTTATTTTTTGAAACCATTTTCTAGATAGAAGAATCAATTTTTACAGAAAGAAATAAGTTTTTTAAATATTAAAAAAAGAGTTTTTGTCAAAAGTCGGTTTCTATACAGAAAAATCAAGTTTCTACTTAAAAAAGATGTGAAAGTAAATAAAAAAAAATTAAAAAATGCGAGTTTTTATATAAACAATAGGTTTCAAAATAAAAAACGATTAATTAATTAATTAATCAATGGAAAATTCGGCTTTTCTGTGACAAAAACAGTGGTTTTCTACTCAAATTGGATTTATTTTTTAAAACCATTTTTAAGATACAAGAACCAATTTGTACAGAAAGAAATCGGTTTTGAACTAATTTTATAGACCAAATTGGCTTCTTAATATTAAACCTGGGTTTTCTATAAACAATCGATTTCAAAATAAAAAGTCAATTTTTCCAAAAAGAAATCGGGTTTTAAATTAAGAAAAAAAGTTTTAGTGAAAAGTTGGTTTCTATACAGAATAATCGGGTTTCTATTTGAAAAAGAATTTATTTATTTGAACTAATTCTTCAGAAAAAATTGGCTTCCTAATATTGAATCGCTTTTAAAATATTGAAAAACAAAAACAAGTCTTAATAAAAAATACGTTTCAAAACAGAAAAATCGGGTTTTTACATAAAAATGAATTGATTTATTTGACTCAAATAGTAAAGAACTTTGAATTGAACAATTTTGAATTAAGAGCGCTAAAAATGGAATAATTTCAAATTAGGACAATTTTAAATTAAAAGCATTTAAAAATGAATGATTATAAATTATTTAAACACTGATTTTTATGCAATAAATCGGTTTCTAAATAGAAAACTCGTTTTTTTTTTAATTTTTTAGACACAAAAATCAATTTTCACAGAAAGAAATCGGGTTTCTCTACAGAAAAATCCAAGTTCTACTTAAAAAGTAATTATTTATTTTAACTAATTTTATAGAAAAAAATCGGCTGCTTAATGTAAAAGCCGGTTTTTATGTAAACAGTCGGTTTTATAATATAAACAATTTTTAATTCCTCAGATTTCAAGTCAAAATATGCCAAAAACAACGAATTTTCAACAACAAAATTAATTTTTAATCAGTCACCGAAAACTTGAATTTTAAACCAAAAACAGGTAATTTTCAACCCAGAAAGATGACTTTTCTACCAAAAGGCGAATTTTCAGCCAGTTAAATTAAACGAGAAAAAAAACTAATTTTAAACCAAACAGTTGAATTTCCAACTAAGATAGTTATTTTTTCAACCAAAAATTAAATCGTCAAATTTTCAGTTAAAAAAATTGACTCTAAAAAAATTTAATTTTCAACGAACTGAATTCAATCCAAGAAGACGAATTTTTAACCAAATAGTTAAATCCTCAACCAAAAAGATGAATTTTCAAACCAAAGAGACGAATTTTTCTCAAAATATATTAATTTTCTTCCAAACAGTTTATTTTCAACTTATAAAGTATAAATTTCCAACCAATAATGAAAAAACTAAAATTTCATATAAAAAATTAATTTTTAACAAACAAAAAACACACGAATTATCAACAAAAAAGTTAAATTTTCAACCAAAAGACAAAAATGTTTAAAAATGTATTTTTAACAAACTAGTTCAACTTTCAACCAAATAGTTGAATTTTCAACAAAAGAATATTAATTTTGAACCAAATAGTTAAATTTTCAACAAAACGAAAGAATTTTCCAATAAAATTGATGTTATACTAACAAAGGCGAATTTTCCTCAAAATACATCAATTTTCAAGAGAATAAATGTTGAATTTTGGATATAAACAGGCGATATATCTACAAAAAAGTTGAATCTTGAACCCAAAAATATAACTTTTCAACAAAAAAGTTAATTTGTACCAAATAGTTAAATTTGCACTAAAATGATTTGATTTTTAACCAAGCAGTTCAATTTTCAACCTAAAATATAAATTTTCAACTCAAAATATTAATCTTTAACCAATAAAAAAAAACCCCACGAATTATCAACAAAAAAGTTAAATTTTCAACCAAAAGGCAAAAAAGTTTAAAAATCAGTTTTTAACAAACTAGTTCAACTTTCAGCCAAATACTTGAACTTCAACAAAAAAAGATTAATTTTGAACCAAGTAATGAAATTTTCAACAAAACCAAAGAATTTTGCACCAAGAAAATTGATTTTATACCAACAAAGGAGAATTTTCCACAAAATATATCAATTTTGAAGAGAATATTTGTTAAATTTTGAATATAAAAAAACGATATACCTACAAAAAAGTTAAATTTTCAACCCAAAAATATAAGTTTTCAACCAAAAAGTTAATTTTGTACCAATAGTTAAATTTGCACTGAAATAATTTAATTGTTAACCAAGCAGTTAAATTTTCAACCAAAAATATGAATTTTCAACGCAAAAAGTTAATTTCCAACAACAAAATTGAATTTTACACTACTCTCGATTTTTCAATCCAAAAAGACGAATTTTCTACAAAGCAGTTCAATTTTCAACCCAAAAATATAAATTTTCAACTCAAAATATGAATCTTTAACCAATAAAAAAACCCCCCACGAATTATCAACAAAAAAGTTAAATTTTCAACCAAAAGACACAAATGTTTAAAGATCAATTTTTAGCAAACTAGTTCAACTGTCAACCAAATAGTTGAATTATCAACAAAAGAATATTAATTTTGAATCAAATAGTTAAATTTTCAACAAAACGAAAGAATTTTCCACCAATAAAATTGATGTTATACTGACAAAGGCGAATTTTCCACAAAATACATCAATTGCCAAGTGAATAAATGTTTAATTTTGAATATAAAACGACGATATCGAAAAACTTGAATTTTCAACCCGTAAATATAATTTTTCAACAAAAAAGTTAATTTTGTACCAAATAGTTAAATTTTCGTTAAAACAGTTTAATTTTTAACCAAGTAGGTAATTTTCAACCCGAAAATATTAATTTTCAACTCAAACGATTTATCTTTGACCAAAAAAAAAAAAAATGAATTTCTTAAAAAGCAGTATGAGCTTAAACAAATTAGTTGATTTTTCAATAAAAACAAGACGAATTTCTAAGAAAATAGTTGAATTCTCAACTAAAACAGATTTAATGTCAACCAAACAGATGCATTTTTAACCAAAATGAATTAAAAAATTAGAAAATGAATTAAAAATTAGAAAAGATCATTTTTCCGTTAAAAGGATCAATGATAAATCCCCCCCCAAAAAAAAAATTTAACAAAGTAGTTGTAGCCATATAACAATTCCGACCCAGCTACCTGTATACGCTTTCCCCACCACGCCACTACCCCTCGCTCAGCCGAACTGCTGCCACCGAGCCTGATCAGCCGGAGTCCTTTGTACCTAATGAGGTCTAAAATGCGGAATATAACTTTTTTTTAATCCAGCACTTGGTAATTTATAAATATAATATTCAAAATCTGCGTATTATAACTTTCATAAACAAATTTAATAATATTTGACTTTGTTTATGACAGTATTTCAGGCGGAAAAGTTATACATAGTGGGAGATATTAGGTGTAATTTTCTTTTGTTTCATTCATTTTTTGTGTAAAACAAAAACAAACTTTTTAAGCCAAGCTATTAAAAAGATAATTTTGAGTAATGTAATTTTTTAAACAATTTAACAAAATTCGTGTTTATTAATGAGTTTCCAAATTAGGCTAGTAATGAGACTATTCATACTTTTGCACTAGGAGTGTATAATTATTCAAGCATAATTTTGAGAAATTCGAGTGTTTGAGAAATAAACTAAATTTATGATTGTAGTTAATGAGTTTTCAAATCTGACAAAATTTGGGCTTCCGGAATTTCCCCAAGTTCGCATAAACTCGAACATTTATTCTGTAATTTTGAACTTTTTAATTCAAAGAACACATCTTTGGAATCGTTATAATTTGCCGATTTCGAATATTATATTTTAAATTATCAATCTCTAAATTAAAAAAAGCTATATTCCGCATGTGAGTCCTTATTAGGTACAAAGGAATCCCGCTGACCAGACTCGGCGGCAGTAGTTCGGCTGAGTGAGGGGAAGCTGCGTAGTGGGGGAACCGTACGCAGGTAGCTGGGACCGAAAACCTAATAGTTTTTCATCACTTGAAGTTGTTTCGTTTCTCAAATTTGAAATTTTATAAATTAAAGCTACAAATAATTACTTTTGAAAAAAAAATCATACAAAACCATATGCGAATTGAAAAACAGTTGTGCCTTTTTAATACTCTTGCGCGTTTAAATAAAAACTTTCAAATGATCTAATAAAATATTTAAAATATCATACATGTTTCATATTAGTGCTTTTCTCTGAAAATTATTATTTTTTAAAATAATTTTTATTGAAAAATTGCGTGGAATAAAAATAATTATAATACTGATAATAATGTTTGTTTTCTAGTTAAACTAAAAAAATAATGATTCCAGTGATTTTACTTACACATGACATTGCCCGGAAAAACGTACATCGCATTAATTGTAATTGGTGAATCAGGCCATCTGGAAAATATATATATTTTTTAATTTAATAAATATTTTACTTTCCAGGGCAGATATGATAAACTGAATATAAAAAACACGCACTTTTCTTTGTTCAGTGGTTCCCTAAAGTCCTTCAAAGTCTTCCATTTTATAAACTTCAGATAATTCATGAAATTCGTAAAATAATCTGGACCCACTTTGAGCTACATAAAAAACACAAAGTTTAATTAAATATTGTTATTTTTATATATCTTTTAAAAAATATATAATATAAATAAATTTATTTTCCTCACTCCATAGTAGTAATTACTGAACATTTCTTCTTCTTTATACCATTCTGGATACCCAATTTTTATTTTCAAAGCCTTAAGCTTGTTCCTGGCATAGGACTTTGATTTTTCATCCATCCAACTTGCTCTTGAAATTTCAAAGTCGATTTCGTTTCGAATTTCCTCCACTATGCCTACAATCTTTACAAATAAATTATATAATATGAAATTTGAAGAAAAAAATTTTTTTTACTTACATTCTCCTTCTTTGTGTCTGTAAAGTGAACTTTTACGAATTCGTAGGAAATACCCTCGACGATAGGCATTTTTTTAATGCAGTATTCCCACCTAATTAGAATAATTGTTTATAGATTACATAAGAATTACAGAATTTTTTTTAACGCTGATTATTTGCAATAAATTTGTGAACCTGCCTTTCTAATTCTTTTTTAATGCCATATGCAGCATTATCCTTGTCCGTGATCCATTGTCTCGTTTTTTTATCCAAATACTTGAGAACATCATGCACAAAACTCCAATGAATATAATCCACTAAAATAAAAAAATTGTATTATAATTTTGTACTTAAAGGAAGCGTTCAAATATTACGTAACAATAAGAAGAATGAAATAAAATAAGAAAAATTATTTTCGTGCAATATAAACAAGTCGTATTATTTTAACGTAATATTTGAACAATCCCTTTTGGTGTTTTCAAATTTCTTCTTTTATAATTAGGCACTAAAATTCCAATTCTACCAATTATTCGATTAGGCGTTCTATTCAAAAGTTGAGCTAATTTGTGAAAATATGACCTCTTGCGTACTGTAATGTTTTGTGATCCATGAATTTCTATTCCAGTATCATCAAATAAAACTTGTATCATTTCAAGCCAATTGATCTAAAATTTAATATAAACATATAAAAAAATAATATTGTTAAAATAGTGAAAAATTAATGTATATTTAAATCAAATTCTTTTTATACCCTTGATGTTGTATTTTCAAGATTTTCGAGATCATAATATTGCTGGAATTCTGATATTGTTTTTATATTTTGCAGCTCTAAATAGGCTGCTACTGACCGAAAATTCCTTATCTAAAAAATAAGAAAATAATTGCCCAAATGTGATTTAGGTACATTAAGGTGGCCCAAAATTGCGTTGGAAATTTTTTTCTCGAATTTCCATGCATATTCTCCACAAATTTGTTCGAATATTTGATGATTGTGAATTCTCTTTTGTTACAGCTCATTGGGCTTTAACGAAAACATTCTCATCACGCATCACGTTAATATCAGGTGAATCGAGTTATAACTCAACATTTTTCTTCACAATTAGCTAGAGAATATAAGTGAATAATTATTTTCTAAATATCGCCCCCGTAAGTCAGTTTTATAGGGCCTCAAAAAAAAAACACCCATAAGTGAAAAATTTGGTTATGCGATATTTTGCCGCTAATTATGATTTTTTTTGCGTTTTTTCACTACTAATTATTTTTAAAACACAAAATAATACTTTCGACTGATAATTGGATATTTACATAAATTGTTTAAACAATTTATTATTGCTTTCAGCAATTATCTTAGAATAGATATTAGAATAGAGTTAAAAAGTTGTGATTTTTCCTATTTTTTTTCAACTTTTCACTTACAGCGAGGCAATAATTAGTTAAGTTTTGAAAAAATAATTGTTTAAACAAATTATTATTATTTATATAATATTCTCTCAGAATAATACTAGAAAGCTGCTGTTTTTTTTAATATTCAACTTTTTGTCCACTTTTCACTAAGAACGAGGTAAAAATTAATGCAATTTTAGAGAAATTATTATTGAAACAAATTATTATTGTTCATAACTGTCTCCTCCTATAGTAATACTAGATAGTTGCAGCTTTTTCTGAAATTTTCCACTTTTATCCACTTTTCACTTAGAGCAAGATGAAAATAAGAGCAATTTAACAAACATAATTGTTTAAACAAATAATTATTGTTTATAACTATCTTTTCCTATATTAATGTAAAATATAATGTTGTTTAACAAACCAAATTATTTTAAAAAATTATTATTGTATATAACTATCTTCTCCTGTAATAATGCTAGATAATTGCGGTAACAAACATAATTGTTTGAACAACTTTTTATTATTTGAAATAAATATTATCTTTGAATAATGCTGGAAAGTTATGGTTTTTATGAAATATTCAACTTTTTGCTTAGAGTTACACAATAATTAATTCAAGGTAACAAACCTAATTCTTCAAATTATTTTTTTATTATTTTAAATAATATTGTTTTTGAATAATGCTAGAAAGTTGTGGTTTTTCACGAAATATTTATTTTTTTATCCATTTTTTGAGAGGAAGGTGAAAATTAATAAAATTTAAAAAATAAAATTGTTTAAACAAATTATTATTGTTTTAACATTTTATTATTGTTTATAACTACCTTCTCTTAGATAATTGCTATAAAGGTGCGGTTTTTTCCTGAAATTTTTCCCTTTGCTTTGTCTTCTTAGTTATGAACAAATAATAAATAAACAAAAGAGAGAATCATTTATTTATTTTTCTAAAATAAAACAGATATTTGAAATATTCTTCAAATTTTCCATATGGTTCATATTAAATGTCAATTTGCCCTGAAGTAGTTACTGAAAGCTTTTTTCTTTTCTAGCATTATTCTAAGAAAATATTATTATAAATAATAATAAATTGTTCAAACAATAATTTCTGCCAAATTTAATTGATTATTTCCTCAATCCAACTGAAAAGTTCACAAAAAGTGGAAAATTTTCTTAAAAGCCACAACTATCTAGCATTACTATCCAAGATGGTTATAAACAATAATAATTTGTTTAAATAATTACGTTTAATAAATTTCATTAATTATTACCACACTCCCAGTGAAAATTAGACCAAAAGTGGAAAATTTTAGAAGAAACCCCAACTTTCTAACATTATTCTAAAAGAATATTATTGAAAATAATAATAAATTGCTTAAACAATTATTTTTGTCCAATTTCATTAATGATTACCATATTCCAAGTAAAAAGTAGGCAAAAAGTTGAAAATGGCAGAAAAACCGCAACTTTGTAACATTATTCTAAGAGAATATTATTATAAATTATAATAAATTGTTAAAAAAAAATTATATTTGTAAACATCACTTAATTATTACTTCACTATAATTAAAAAGTGGACCAAAAGTGGGAAATTGTAGAAAAAACCCGCAACTATCTATCATCATTATAGGAGAAGATAGTTGTAAACATTGATAATTTGTTTAAACAATTATGTTTGTTAAATTTCATTGATTATCATTATACTCCAAGTAAAAAGTAGGTAAAAAGTTGAGAATGGCAGAAAAAAACGGAACTTTCTAACATTATTCAAAGACAATATTATTGAAAATAATAATAAATTGTTTACACAATTATTTTGGTTAACTTTAATTAATTATGAACTCACTCTAGTTGAACAGTGGACGAGAAGTGGTAAATTTTAGAAAAAACTGCAACTTTCTAGTATTAATTTAAGAAAATATTATTATAAATTATAATAAATTCTTTAAACAATTATTTCTGTAAACTTCATTTTATTATTACCTCACTCGAATCAAGAAGTGGGCCAAAAGTGAAAAATTGTAGGAAAAACCGCAACTATTTATCATTATTATATGCGAAGATAGTTACAAACAATAATATTTTGTTTAAACAATTATGTTTGTTATATGCCATTCATTATTACCATAAACTGAGTAAAAAGTAGAAAAAAGTTAAAAAAGTGAAAAAAAACAGCAAATTTCTAACATTATTCAAAGATAATATTATTTAAAATAATAATAAATTTTTTACACAATTATGTTTGTTAACCCTAATTAATTATAACTTTACTCTAGTTGAAAAGTGAACCAAAAGTCGAAAATTTGAGAAAAAACTGCAACTTCCTAGAATTATTATTGTAATATAATATTATATATTATTATAAATAATAATAAATTGTTTAAACAATTATTTCTGTCGACTTAATTGATTAT
>JAABKJ010002699.1:0-27348 GCA_011634705.1 Andricus grossulariae
CTGTTGTTTAGGACAGCTGTAAAGATCTTATACAGCGTGTTCAAACAAGTTATTGGCCTGTAATTCTCTGGGTTGGATATATATATATATATATATAAAGTTTTTTCTTCCATTATACAAAATTTAAGCAAACATAAGATATCAGACGGCAGTAAAAGTGACTTAAAAGCGAACTAAAAGTAAAAGTAGAACTTTTCCGGAGAAAGTATTTTTCTCTTTAGAATTACTAAAGGACTAACTTTTTAATAACTGAAAATTGTTAATTAATAAAAATTTCTATGTTGAAATGATTACCTCAGACAAATAATTCTTGTAGCTCAAGAAAAAATCTGCCTCAGCCCGGATTTGAACCGTGAACTGGAATCCATGAGTGGAGCGTTAACAAATTATACCACCGAAGCCAGAGCAGATAATTTCTTGTTCTCCATCGCTACCATTCTTGATCAAGGTGGGTGCAGTCTAATTAATATTTGTAAGATGTTATTACCATTTAAAGATGTTAACGCCGAAGTTATCAAATTTTCAATTATTACAAATGTCGATTTTAAACAGATTACTTCAAACAAATAATTTTTGAAGAACAAGAAGAAAATGGCCTCAGGCCGGATATGAACCGAGAAATGCTGAGGTAGCAGCGATGTGATTGGTTAAAGCTCAGCTTATGGATAGTGGCGTTGTTAGTTCAAATCCGGTCTGTGTAAGATTTTTTTTTGATCGTCAAAAGTTATTTGTCCGAAGTAATCGTTTAACGTCGAAATTTCTATTAATTACAAATTTAAAAGCTCAAACGTAAAGATCTATAAAAGTTAATAAAATATTTCAAACATTAAAGTTAAATTAAATTAAAGATTGGAAAGGTAAATTGAACCAATTAATTCAAATCTAATTTTTTCCAATTTTTTATTGATGTCAATACAATCCGAGATGTACTATATTAACGCTAACTAACTCTATAATTGACCGGTTAGCTCTACGGGAAATTCCATAATTCTAACCAATGCCTATTAATTTTTACTCGCACTGCAATGTAATGCAGTTTATCATACAACTTTTCAGTTTCTCATGAATCTTATTTGTATCGCTTATATATCCAGCAACGATTCCTTTGTAGCAATCTTCCGATGACTGTAAAATTTTTTTTTTTTAATTTATTAAATATCGACGCCTCCATTTCACACCGCTCTACGTCTCGTTCAGGCGGTGTACCGCTCAAT
This sequence comes from Andricus grossulariae, assembly GCA_011634705.1. Lineage (NCBI taxonomy): Eukaryota > Metazoa > Arthropoda > Insecta > Hymenoptera > Cynipidae > Andricus > Andricus grossulariae. The sequence continues at coordinate 1,215 of JAABKJ010002699.1, forward strand.
GACTCGTTTGGGCGGTGTACCGCTCTACGACTCGTTTAGGCAGTGTACCGTGCCACGTTTCGTTTAGGCGATGTACAGCTCTTGACACCCTTTGCTTATACACAGGACTTGAAGCTTTACAGCATCTAAACGCGACAGAGGGCTGTACAGTGTACGCCGCCTAAACTCGAAGTGGCACGGTACACCGCCTAAATGCGTCTTGGAGTGGTATAGAATGGAGGCGCCGATATACGAATGTATGCATATATTTAAAAAGTACATAACAATCTAAGATTGAGTTTTATAAGCCCATTAGAAAAAATGAACAATTATTTATCGATTTTCATTAAAATTTTTTCGAAATTGCAACACGACCGATAGTTTTTGTATTGATATTTAATTATGAATTAGAGGTCCTCTATTTGAGTTTTGTTTTTATCATTGATTTTTTATTTTCTCAATATCGTGAAAATGCATGTATTAAATTTTTATATATATGACGTGGAACGAAGAAACCAGACTTATGATCGAAAATGTTTTGACCTCCAGAAAATTCAATTTTGATTGTTGAACAATGGGGATTTTTTGTTTGATAGTGGAAATCTTCTATAATTAGAATCAATAAAAACTGGAAAATCGATTTTTTGGTCCTAAGGCTGGTTTCTTAATCATAATCATAATCATAATCATAATCATAATCATAATTAATCATAAGTTTCTTATCATAATTTAATTACAACTTTTTAACTAATTTTTAAAGATAATAGCATATTTATATTACTTCTTTCATATTTTTTATAAGGAGTTTGACATGCGGGCTGCAAATTATCAAATACAATTAATAAATTGAAAAAAATAGTTATTCATGGTGACCAAAAAACTTTATTTTCAAAATTCCCCGACTTTTTCTTGACCATTAAAATTCGTAGAATAGTAGTATTTTAATATTTTAACATTTTCAATTTAGAATCTTTCATGAATGGGATAAAACAATTCATATTAAAATTACAACATTTATTTATTTCAACGAAAAGGACTAATTTTCAAGTAAACAGTTGAAATTTCAACCCGAAAAGATGAATTTTCAAAAAAATAGTTGATTTTTTAAATAAATTGTTCATTTTTGAATCAACAATGATGAATTTTTAACCAAATGGTAAAATTGAATTTACAAAAACATAATTCAATTTTCAACAAAATAGTTGAATTTTTAACTATATTCTTTGATTTTTTACATACAAAAATGAGTTTTCAATGAAAAAAGACGAATTCTTAACGAAAAATTTAATAGTCGACATTTCACAACAAAAAAAACGAATTTTCAGCATATTAATTAGATTTTCAACAAAATGGTTGAATTTCTAACCAAACAGTTGAGTTTTTGACCTTCAAAGATGAATTCTAAACAAAAAATGCAATAGTCTGTATTTCAATCAAAAAAGATTAAATTTTTTACCAAAAAATTTGAATTTTAAATCCAAAAAGATGCTTTTTCAACCAAAAAGAATACAATTCTAACAAAAAAGACGAATTTTCAACTAAGAAAGACAAATTTTTAACCAAAGAGATGAATTTTCAACTAATATGGTGAATCTTTAAAAAAAGATTAACAAATTGGTTTAACCTCCAACTAAGTATATTTTTTGATGATATGGTTTTGCCGAGATGAAATGTATTAAATAATTTGATGTTAATTCTTTTTTGTCTACTGGTCTAAAATGAATATTTTTTCAATATTGATTTTTTTTTTAAATTTTGAAAAAGTTGCTATCAAGCTCCGCTGGGATCCGAACCCAGGTCTTACAGATTGCCGGTCTGATGCTCTTACTCACTAAGCTACAGAGGCGAGATTAATTTCATCATAACCTCTACAATTTAGACCCAAAAAATATTTTAATTTTAAATAAAAAAACAGTTATATTCAACTGAATGAGATCGATTTTTAAAAGAATAGTTAAATCCTCAACCAAGGAGGATTAATTTTCAACCAGGAAGATTGAATTTCTACCAAAAAGACAAATTTTCAATTTAAAAATGTAAATTTTCAACCCAAGAGATACAATCTTCAACTAAAACGATGAATCTCTAAAATTTTTTTTTTTTACAGAAAATGGTTAAACATTGAACTAAGTAGTTCTATTTTCAACACAAATAGATGCATTTTTAAGAAATAATGTCAGGGTAGACATTGTTGAGAAGAAAATTTTCATTAAAAAAAAAACAGTTAAATACAACCAAATAATAGAAATTAAAAAAAAAAAAATAGTTAAATCCTCAACAAAGGAGACTTAACTTTCAACCAAACAGTTGCATTTTTATGCAAGTAGGATAAATTTCTTTGAAAATAGAATGAAACAATTATTTTTTCTGGTGACAAATTTTGCCGATTACTGTTCAAATAATTTTTGTAGAAACGAGAAAAAGTTTGCCTCGGCCTGGATTTGAGACAGGAAAGCCACTATTCACGCGCGGGAGAAGCCCTTAACCAATTACGCCACTGGGGTTCAATTCAGGGCAAACGAGATTTTTTCTCGTTTCTCCAAAATTTAGTTGATCAGTCTTCATCCAAATTTAATATCAGAAATTGATTAGTTACCCGGGTCGACAAAATTACATCAATACTCGGTACAAAAACTTAATACATGCATTTTTGAGAACAAAAAAATAATAGAAAAAATATTTTACAAATAATATTTACTATCTACCTTTTTAATCTTATTAAAAGGGGCTTTGTTATGACATCCATCCAATTTTCCAGTTATGCTGTTAGTAAATTGAAAGTTATCGATATCATATCTTCTTTTACAAATGTCCTTGGCTTGAGCAGATAATCCATTTATCGTTGCAGTTGCAGTTTCTTCCTAGTGAAAAAGAGAAACAAGAAATTTTAGAAATTTTTTAATTTTTTCAACGAAACAATCATATAATGTGATAATAATAATTAATGGGATCAATACTACCAATAAGTAAATAATACAATATATAAATGGTAAGCATTTACTATTTAGGCGAGGGTAAGCGTGGATCCTGAGACCTACATTCCCCTACTTCTTTTCTACACACCCTTCTTCACCTCTCCCCACTTCAACCTTTGCTTCCCTTCCCCACCTTCTTTCTCTCCACACTCCCCTTCCTTCATTTCGATTCACTGCACCTAGTGTCCCAACCCTCATTTCCCCTTATTTTCCCTCACCTTTACCACTTCCCCTCTCCTTGTTTCTTTACCTTCCTTCTCCAGCTCACAATTCTCCTGGCCTACTTATCCTCATTTCTGCAAATTTCCCCTGCTTCCCCTCTCCGAACCATTCTACCCCTCTCCACACTTCAAGCTTCGCCTCAGCACCCTTCTACAACATCTTTCCCATCTACTTCTTCCTCATCTACTTCCCCTCACTCTCCTCCCTACATTTCACCTCACTTCCCCTATTGTCCCACCCCTCATTTCCCCTTATTTCCCCTCACCTTTCCTACTTACCCTCTCTTTATTTCCTCCACTTCCCTTCAACATCTCTCATTTCTCCTCGCCTACTTATCCTCATTTCTAAAGAGTTTCCCTACTTCCCTCTTCAAATTCTTCTTCCCCTCTCCGCACTTCAAAATTCGCCTCCGCTCCCTTCTCCAACTTCTTTCTTATCTACTTTTTCCTCATCTACTTCTCCCTCTCCTCCCTTCTCCTCACTCCCCTCCCTACATTTCGCCTCACTCCCCCTAGTGGCTCATCCCTAATTTTCCCTTATTTTCCCTCACATTTCCTACTTCCCCTCTCCTCATTTCCTTTACCTTCCTTCTCCAGCTCACATTTTTCCTGGCCTACTCATCCTCATTTCTAAAGATTTCCCCTGCTTCCCCTCTTCGAACCCTTCTTCCCCTCTCCACACTTCAACCTTCGCCTCCGCACCCTTCCAAAACTTCTTTCTCATCTACTTCTTCCTTATCTATTTATCTTTCTCCTCACTTCTCCTTAATCCCCTCCCTACATCTCGACTCTCTCCCCATAGGCTCTCTTCTTGAATTTCCCCATATTTCCCCTCACCTTTCCTATTTCCCCTATCCTCATTTCCTCTACTTCCCTTCTACAGCTCTCATTTCTTCTCGCTTACTTATCCTCATTTATAAAGAGTTTCCCTACTTCCCCTCTCCAAACCCTTGTTCCCCTCTCCACACTTCAAAATTGGCCTCCGCTCCCTTCTCGAACTTCTTTCTTAGCTATTTCTTCCTCATTTACTTCTCCCTCTCCTAACTTCTTCTCACTCCCCTCCCTACATTTCGCCTCACTTCCCCTAGTGGCTCATGCCTCATTTCCCCTCACCTTTCTTACTTCCCCTCTTCTCATTTGCTCTGCTGCCCTTCTACAGCTCTCATTTCTCCTCGCCTACTTATCTTCATTTCTGAAGATTTCCCCTGCTTCCCCTCTCCGAACCCTTCTTCCCCTCCACACTTCAACCTTCGCCTCCGCACCCTTCCACAACTTCTTTCTCATCTACTTCGCCTTCTTCTCACTTCTCCTTACTCCCCTCCCTACATCTGAACATCTGAACTGAACCAAAAAACAAAGAGAATTTTTAACATGAGTCACATTTTCCAGCAAGAAAGATTTTTTGTTCAAGAAAACAATAAGTTTCACCAAAAATGTTGAATTTTCAAGCCAAAAGGACAATATTTGTATAAAAAAAGCTAACTTTCAAAACAGTTACAATTTCAATTGAAAAGACGAATTTTCTACCAAAAAGACAAAGTTTCACAAACCTCAATTTTCAAGCAAATAGTTGAATTTTAACTTAAAAAGAATGATTATTAACAAAAACGGAATAGTTAAATTTTCACTTAAAAAGTAAATATAAAAAAATATGTTTTTACAAAACAGTTGAATTTTCCACAAAACAGTGGAATTTATTACCAAATTTGTTAATTTTCACGACAAACAAGACGAATTTTCTGCAAAAAGTTCACATTTCAATCAAATATATTAATTTTCCACTAAAAGTATGAATCTTCAAGAAAAAAAATCGTTCTTAGGAAAGCAGCTTAACTTTCAATCAAAGAGTGGAATTATTGACCTAAAAAGATTAATTTTCGATAAAAAATGTTTTAGTTGATATTTCAGTAAATTTTAAATTAAATCCAGTTAAATTTGACCAAAAAAAGGCGAATTTTCAACAAAACACATCAATCCTCAGCTAAAGCAGATTAAATTTTAACCAACCCGTTGCATTTCTATAAAGAAAATGGATTTTCTACGAAGAAGAAGATTTTTCCACAAAATGCATGCTTTTTAATAAAATTGTTAAATTTTGTTTCAAATAAAGATAAATTTTCAACCACGCAATTGTATTTTTAATTGAAAGATGAAAGTTCTACAAAAAGAGATGAACTTTCAACCTGACAGGACAAATTTTCAACAAAAATATTTGTTTGGTCCAGACAAATTTTCGACTAAAAAGGATGACTTTTCAACAAAATTGTTCGATTTTCAATAATATAATTAAATTTTTGAACCAAATAATACCATTTTGAACAAAAAAAGAATGAAATCTTCACTTGAAATCAAAATTAGGCTTTGTAATTGAAACAAATGAAGTTTCAATTTGAATTTTAAATTCTTCATAAACTTGAAAAAGGGGAAAGACCCTACGATGAATAAAAATTTTGATCATTTATAGACTAAAGAATGATAGATTAAATAAATATTATTTACCCTAATTTCCCCTAACTTCCCTTACTCACTCACCCCTCATTTCTTCTCACCCCTCATACCGCCCATTGATGGAAACAAGTACGACGGACGTGGAAAAAAAGTGCACTGTCATTTTCACCGGTCAAAATTGAAGAGTTTTAAATATTGCAAACCTTTAAAGATTAATTATTCTAAAAAAAGTTGAGAATTATATGATTCTTAATTAAAAGCTATAAAAATAATGAATTTAAGCCTAACTGAATCGTTAAAAATGAAAGAATTCCAAACTTGGTTTGATATTGAAGTACTCCTAAATTATGATATTCAAACTAAATAACTAAAATTTAATAATTTTCGAATTGTGCATTACGCTTTTTAAAATTCATCATTTTTGACAAAGAGAATAAATGAATTTAAAGATTATTATATGTAATCTTTTGCAATCTTTTGAATATCAATATTTCTTACAATTTTTCTCCATTTTCCAGTGAAAAAAAAGTGACGGTAAATAAAAAAATCCTGGGGGTAGGAAGGTGATCGCCATTTTCGCCACACTGTAGATCCGCTCCTGATAAAAGGATTAACATTTTTTTTGAACTGACCTTAATAGTATTCTGTATTGTATTGTCCTGTTTATATATTTGTGCCACATATTTTGCCTCTAAACTGAGCAGATCCTGCTGCAAATCAGCGTAAACTGCCTGTAAACATAAAAAGTAATGATAAAAGAGGAATAAATTTTATTGGTCAATTTTTAATACATTCAATATCTGCTTTACATGCTTGTTTTTAAGGAGGGGGACAAAAAGTATGGTGTGTATCAAGGGCGTAAAGCTATTTTGCTTCGTGTGACTGCGGCCCTCGCTTCGCTCGGGCAGAAAACTCACCCTCATCAAAATAGCCTTCTTTACGCCCTCGATACACAATACACTATTTGATTGCGGTAACCATTGATATACACCCTCAAATGTAAAAAAGGAGAGCTGTGAAATTCTGAATTTTGAAAGCCACTGATAGGAATTTTCATTCAAGCAGCAGCTCACTAAGCTCGAGTTTCCGAGCTCTCGCCGTCACGAACTTGCTTACGTGATCTCTACGTTGCACAGCGCCTGGGTGCCAGGGAGCACGTGCGGTCCATGTGGCTGGCTACACCGGTAGGCCCATGACTCACTCTCGACAATTGTTTTCAATTCAAATAATTTTTCACATAATTATAATATAATATATATATATATTTCAATTGATTGCAATATATTATATGTAATATTATGGTATTACTATTGTTATAATATTTATGGTAATAATAATATTTATGTTTATATAAAATATCTATAATAATATTATATAATAATTTATTATATGGTTGTATGGTTAGCGTCCTTTGAAATTCCAATCTAATTCTGTACTACAATACAAATTCGATTAGTTAATACGGGTATAGGAATAAAGAAAGCGATTTCAATGTTTTAATCTAAAATTAGCAATGAATATTAGATTTTAAGTTATTTTAAAATTCTGTAACGCGGAGAGAAAGCATAGAGAAGCTAGCTGGCCGCGGGCAAGAACAAGCAATGATGCCATTGGTCCGAACCGACGAAGTGGGGCAAACTTATGAACTTCGCGCGGAGTGGGAGAGTCAAGACGAGCCAAAGCGGGCGCCCAGGGCCCTCGTGCATAAAGGTGCGAATCCCAGCCACAATCGTCACTCGGCCCTCACACGGCACTCAGCAACTATCGACTCGCTCGAACTCTGCTCTCCGATGCTTCGTGTAACATCACTACTAACCATCGCTTGTACCACCAGCTGCTTCACTCTATCTCACTCTCTCTCTGCCAAGGGAGTTTGAACTAATAAAGAGAGTTTAATTCTGGATTTGGACCTGCGTTCAGCTTACTGCCAACTCACCTGCTTCGGCTGCTTCAGAGCAAATAACATTAAAGCTTCTCCAGTCCTTTTTAAGACTGAGTAGCCTTACAACGTAGATTCGAAAAAAACTGCCCTTAGAGCTATATCTATTGAATTATTGTTTGAACGCATCACGATCTTGTACTTCGGTACTCGATCGAAATCTTAGGAAGAAGATTGAATCGTGATGTCCCTGGGGTATCATCGTTTTTAATCTTCTAACTGAAGCTTCGTGGGAGTCTGCACTCCAAACCTTTGAACGCCATACAATCGAGTAGCTTGATTCCCGACCACTTCATCTGGAACGCCTGAAATCTAGCGATGGGACTGAATCCGAAACAGAAGAATGCCCGGGTCATCCGACGACTCCGCAAAGCTGAACTCCGAGTCCAGGAGAACACCGAGCATTTTATTCGGTCATTACCAGGAGGCGTGACTCTTGGAAGCGCTGATCAAATTAAAGAAGCTGGAAATGCCGACAAAGTTTGAAGATGTTCGGAACGGCGATCAAATTACAAAAGGTGGAAGCAGTGACCAAACTGAAGAATCTGGAAACGATGACCAAACTGCAGAAGCTGGAAACGACAACCAAACTGCAGAAGCTGGAAACGGGGACCATACTGAAGAAACTGGAAACGGCGGCATATAGTGGGGAACGGCGATATTAACATCAGCTCCTCCTCCGAAGGGGCAAACGTCTTGCTATTACCGGTGTCTGGAGACACCGGCTCCCCACTCGTGAGGTTCGCCTCTGGAGGTTCACCCCCTTACTGCAGAGATCAATCAGCCCAAGTAGGGTGCTAGTCACCCACCGAGCGGTGATCCTTAGGGATCGACCTGCCTCTCGAGCAAGAGATATTTTACTATCTTGCCGATCCTACCCCGGAAGGGCATATACTAAGAAACCGGAAGCACTCGCCGAATAAATAATCCATCAGGCGCAGAAAGCTATTTTATGTAAAAAAAACTTGTATGAAAATTACGAAATACGAGCGTTATTTGTTTTAATCACTGTTCACCGCACTGGCAACATACCTAACTTTCCCTTAAACAAAAATGCGTTACTTCGTCATTAATGATAGTACAATGTGATTGTGTTACACGTACAGCAGCGGGATATTTCTAAATATTCAATTTAGATCCAACGATTTTATGTGGATATATATCAGAATCCGCAGAATATCCGCACAAGGCAGAAAAATTCTATATTTCTGGGATACACTACAAATACCCTGAGATAGATATTAAAATAGTTCACACTGAAAATAAATAATTTTGGTAATAAAATTATTTAAACTAAATTTGCCATTTGTTTCACTGTTTTGATTCATTTTTAGTATTTCATTTAAGTATTAGTTAACAAATTCATTATAAATAAACTTATTGATTCATAAATTAAGTAATAAGTTTAATAATATTTAAGTTCAAGTGAGTGCGGGTTTTTACGCACATGCTTAGTTTAAAAGGGACTGAAGCCGAGAACCGGTTCTCGACAAAAACTTCGAACCCTATAGCTGCCTGCTTCTTCTCGCGTTACCGACATCTTCGATCACGTCGCGGTCCAGCTCGCCACTTCGGCCCTCGCGAAATTAGTGGGGACTCACGAGTCTGCGCCCTCTATTTTCTCTAGATCGATGGCAACTTCGCGAGATTTCACTATTAAGCAATCATGGTTGCCTAACAGCAGGTTATAGTTAGAATCCGCTGGTTCCTTCATATGAAAACAGGTAACCTCCATTGGTAACAATTGTGATAGCGGTCATTTTGTTTGACTTATCGGATAATATCTTGATTTGAGATATACAGAAGTAAGAGTCCTAAAGTTATCGATAACTGATAATTATTTGTACTTAGGTTTTCTTACTTCTGAACAACAGTTCTAACGGTTCAGATGTACTTAACACGTAAAATACTTTACATACAGTATAATATTCCCTCCACAATTATCATTCTGCTTTTTTGAATTAATCTACGGCAGATGTCCTTGTAAATACGCACATATGTTTTTTTAAATATATTAAAAGTAACGTTCAATTCTGATATCTATTTATAATTTGTACTGTTCTTTAAAAATGGTTTAGTTTTCCAATTTTAAACTTTTAGAATTGAAAAGTCTTGAATTTTTAAGATGTGCAAATGAAAATGCTTGAATTTGGATGATTTTGAAGATCGAACGTTAAATTATCAATCATAAATATTCCAATTGAAAGAAATTGCGAATGTAAATCATTAAAATTGCAGCCTTTTCAATTGTAAATCTTCAATGTTTATAAAAACAAATTTTTTTATTTTGGTGATTTCGAACATCAAAAGTCAAGTTTTTAATTTTCAATCTTTCGCACTGAAGAAATATTCAATGTGGAGCATAAAAAAAATAGATTCTTGAATTTCAATACTCTTCAGTTTTAAAGATTTACAATGTGAAATTCAAAGTTCTACAATTTTGAAGAGATACAATTGAAAATTTTTGCATTTTAAAAATATAGAATTGAAAATTATTTAATTGTTAAGATTGAAGTTTTTAATTTGGTCGAAACATTTTTTTATTGGCTCAATTTTGAACAATTGACAATAAAAATTCTTTAATTTGAACGATTCCTAATTTAAAATGTATGAATTTTGAAGATTGAGAATTGCAAATTTAAAGCTCTCTAATTTTGAAGGAAATCAATTGCAAATTCTTCAATTTAAAAGTATAGAATTGCAATTTTTTAATTTTGAAGATTTATATTTTAAAGGTATGTAATTGAGAACGCTTTTTTTGTAATGGTTGAATTTCCATGATTAAAAAATGATAATACTTTAATTTTAACGACTCGCAATATGAAATTCTTAAATTTTGAAGATTTGCAATTGGAGACTCTTTAAAATATAATTTGTATGACCGAAAATGATACAATTTTGAACGTTTTTTTTTTAATATGCAGAGCTTCGAATGTGGAATGTAGAATATTTTAATAGACGAAGAACATAAGGAATTGAAAAAATGAAAGCTTCAAGAGTATGTGAAATACTGAATACAGCATGGGTGTATTAAGGGGATTAAAACGACTCGGGTTTTCGCCACATACATAATACGTCTACAAGGATGCATTGTTTAATGTAATATTTTAACCACATAATCTAAAGGCAATTTTACTCGCGAGAGCAAAGCGAATTTTTAGAAAAATGTTCTCGCTAGTTTTTTTGCAAATGAAAATTGAGCGTTCTTTTGCGCCTGTAAAATGCATCTCCAATTGTGCGCTACGCTCTCGTTTCCTTTTTCGATTTGTGTGTAAAATAATTTTTAATACAAAATAAAATTTTCGAATAATCATTTATTTTTCAAGTTTATTTAAATATTTGTTTTAAAGAAGATATAAATAGTTTTCCTAGGTTTCTTGAGAAAATTCAAAAAGATTTTTGAAAATTTCAGATATATCGAAAACGTATGTACAAAAAATAACGTTTTTTGTCTTACAGGATTTCACAAAATTTTAGGAAAACTTCCGTCCAGCTTAGAAGAATTTAAAAATGTTTTATCATCAATTGTCGGAAATCTTTCAAAGTCTTAAAATAGTTTTAATCCCTTCGAAACATCTGAAACTCCTGAATATCTCTTAATCTGAATTTTTCCTGAAATTGCCTGAAAATTTTCCAGAATCTTTTTTCACGATTTTAGAAATCTTTTGCACTATTTTAAAATCTTTAAAAATATTCTGTTAAAATAATTTTTTTTTTAATGAAAAAATCAATTGAAATTACTTTAGGAATGTTTAGAAAATATTTATGTTATTATTTTAAAATGTTTCAAAATCCTTAGAAAGCTTCTGCACTTTTTGTTCAATAACTTTTTTTTTAATTCTTATTTTGGTTCGAAAATTCACGTCTTTTGGTATAAATTCCTTTTTTTTAAATTAAAATTACAACTGTCTGGTTTCAAACTAATTTTTTTTTGGTTTGACGGTTCAACTATTTAATTTAAAATGCACTTTTTAATATATTCAGCTCCTTTCTATTTGAAATTTAAATATTTTTTAGTTTTGATATCAACTATTATATTTTTCGTTGAAAATGTTTTTTTTTTGTTGAAAATTCAAGTACTTGGTTAAGAGTTAAACTATTTCCTTTCAAATAGACTTGTTTAGTACGTTAGAAATGTAACTATTTTGTTGAAAATTCAATTTTTCGGTTGAAGATTAAGCTATTTTGTTGAAAATTCGTCTTCTGGTAGGAAATTAATTTTCTTATTAGAAAATTCATGTATTTGGTTGATAATTCCACAGTTTGGTTGAAAATGAACTTTTTTGTCGAAAACTCCTATTTTCGGGTTTAAAAATTAAAACGTTTTGTAGCAAATTCGCCTCTTTTGGAAAATACATATTTTGTTAGAAATTTCTCTTTGTTGGATGAATTCAACTTTTTTTCATTTAAAATAAAAATCTTCTTTGATTGAAAAATCAGATATTACATTATTCGTTAAGAATTCATCTTTTCTTATTGAAAATTCAACTACTTGGTTGAAGATCAACTTTTTTGTTAAAGTTTCAGTTTAAAATATCTGAAGTTTTTGAACATATTAATAAAAAAAAATTCCGGGCTATTAGGAAAATTATATTTATTTTACCTGAAAAACAAATAAACCTAAAAAATTTATCATTACTCGAAATTTTTATTTTGTATTAAAAATTATTTTTCCCTTCAAATTACAATTTGCCTACAATTTTTTTCTTTTTTGGCCGAAAATGAAACAATTTGTTCAAAAATTCGTCTTTTGGTTTAAAAATTCACCACTTTCAGTAGAAATTCCATCTTTTTTATCAATATTGAAAATTTTTGGCTTGAAACTACAATCTTTTTGGGCTGGCGATTCAAATATTTTGTTGAAAATACACTGTTTGGATGAATTCAGTTCTTTTTGACTAAAAATACAATGTTTTAAATTTTAATATCAACTATTACATTTTTCATTGAGAATTCATTCATCTTTTTTCAATGAAAATTTAACTACTTGGTTAAAGATGAACTTTTTTGTTGGTATTTTACTTTGATAGATCCGAAATATTCAGAAATATTTTCGAATTTTTCTCCAGAATCTTACGATGATTATATTTATTTAACCTTAGAAACAAATAAACTTAAAACTTGAATTGCCATTCGAATTTTTTTATATTTTTTTGAGACTCTCTTTCTGTTGAATTTGTAAATGTATCACGTTTGTGGTGGTGACTTGAATTATTTACAATGAGTTTGAGAATATTGTCTACTCACTCTTTCAACAAAGTTGAAAATGTTACACAATTGCGTTCGTTTATTAAACTTTTCTATTTCTCAAGTTTCTTATATTTCTATTAACATTCATTTAATTAATTATATGAGTACAGCCCTAAATAGATTAATAAATTTTCTCTGAGTAATTGGTACTTTTGTAACTTTTTCTTGCCTGTTACATAAAAAAAATGTTTACTCACCGTATGGGAACAGAACACCAAGAAGATAGAAACGAAAAATTTTTTTCTAAGATCCATAGCCGTTTTGTCGAAAAAAAGCACAATAGGAAGCTGGAAATAATGTCAGCTATTTATCATGAAAAAAATTAAAATAACTTTCTATGAAAATTACTTGAAAAATAATTGCAGCTAAATTGAACAAATATGCCTAAAGTAATAATAATAGGGTAATTTCCTGAGACTAATGAAAAATGCTTTTTAAATCCCATTAATTAAAAAAAATTTCATTAAAATTAAAAGAAATTATTATTATCGTGAAGCTCATTTTTCTCTCAAGGTTCAGATGGTAATAGCCATTAAAATTGATTGATATTATTAATTACTGTAATGAATAATCATATTATTATTAATTATTTTTAATACAAATTAAATTAAATTTTAATGAAATTGATTTTAGACTTGAATGTCGAAAGGAATCATTGTTATTTTACCGCAAACTATATGTCCAAATTAAAATTTAAAAAAAACTCACATGTGGCTGTTGATATTTGTCGCTCTTTATATATTGAAGCCTCAGCAGAGATAACGTTGGACCATAAAATGAATAATTTATTTTCAATTGTTCATAGCATGACAAGAGATTTCTGCCCAAGGATTTTCCGTGTTGGCGTAGTATATGCGAGTAATAGAACCAATAAAAATTGATTAATACTAAAATTTAAAAAAAAATACTACAAGAAAACAAAATACTAAAATTACTAAAATTAATCAAATCGTTGCTACATTTTACGTACACTACTGTATAGTTTCTGCTAGTCAACAGCAATGAAAATTAGAAAGTTAACAAAAATTTTGTTCAATATAGATTTTTTTTTTAATTTACAAAAACATGTTCTTTTCTCATTGAGTAATGTACACATTTTGGAAGATGGTCGCCGAAAGTAAAATGTAGAACTTTAAATTTCTTCAGCTTGGATTAAGGAACCCTGCTATTATTTTGCTTTCGTGGAATTTTTTCTTCAATTTTTACTCAATATAAATATAAATAATCTTTTTAAAAAACTGCTTGTCGGCTATTATTATTATCATCCAGCATCTTCAGTTAGGTCACCGTTTCCAGCTTTCGTAACTTGATCGCCGTTCCCAGCATCTTTAATTTGGTCGGCGTTATCAGTGTTAGCACAATTTTACCATTAAATGTCTCAAAATTTAATAATTCTATATTGAAAGAATCGATAGTCTGTTTTGAATCGAATAATTTTAGATTTAAATATTCTAAATTGTTTTGTTTCAATTTTAAATGTACAAAATTGTCTGGGGTTTTAAATGTTTCGATTTGTGATTAAATTGTTTTGGAATTAATACATACAGATTAAATTAAAAATAATGAAAAATTAAGAAAATAATTTGTAAAATTCAATCCTTAAAAATGTGAAGATTTTAGAACTAGGTAATGCAAATTGTATTAATTTTTATTTGAAAATGTTTCAAAATATTCAACATTTCAAAGTCAACCTAAAAAACACAATTTCAAATTGAAAGGCTTGCAATTTTACTATTTCAAATATTGGAATTACGGTCATCTTGTTTTGTATTCTTCTTTTTATTTAATTTTTATTATAATATTTTAAAATTGTCCCATTTTTAGTTGAAGATTAAAGAAGAATTAATCATTTAAAATGAAAAAATTGTTGATTGGGAGATTTCAAGAAATTATAATAATTATAAATAATGTGCTGAGGATAAAAAGACTTTAAATTAAATAGTTAAAAATCGAACTAACTGAATCTGATACCTCAGTAATTGAATAATGTCTTTAATTATGAGTGATTACAAATTTGAGTTAATTTTGTAATTCAAGTTGAAATAGCTGAATTTTGAAAAGTATGAATTAACAATTTGATCATTTTTAATATTTCAAGTATTTGAATTTAGTAAAATAATTAAAAATTCGAAGAGCCTCTTTGTAAAAAATTTTTAATGTAACAATTCTGGGTAATTAAATATTTTTTCAGATTTAAATGAAGTTTGGATTTAGTGTCACATCCTGTGACGTATTAAAACTATATTATTTATACTTATACTATTAATAATTGTTATATTTACTATTATAATTCATATTAATAATTATGATAGAAAAGGATTATGTACTTATAAAAATGCACAAACTGGTGCATATACATTTTTATCCATCATGATAAAATCAATAGTCTGAACTCCGCAGTACTAACCACGTAGTTTGGAAATTTTGACTTTTCCATACACCGTTAAAATACGATGAGTTCCCGCCTATAAATCTCCGAACGCAGCTAATAAAAATCAGCCACGAAACATTAAAGAGGGGACCCGTTCCTTGGACTCAAGGAACAGCACCTTCAAGTACAACGCCTTCAGATACAGACACCTGGATATAAATTGATTTCAATTGTTACGTCTCCTCGCCGTCAAGTTTTTGGTTATCAAGCTTCTGGTTGTCATGTTTTTGGTTCTGATCACAATGGAATCTAACGCATATAACCACAGGATCAGAATAAAAATATCAGTCTATCTCCAAATTTCAAATCGGGCGGAAGCTCTGCTGTCATTGTCAGCCATCATTACCGTTGAGTACCAGCAGGGGACCTGAGCCTACCTGCCCACTAATAGACGCCTTTGGCAAATCCTCGTCGTGAAACCATTTCAGCGGTGAATATCCAAAAGGACAATCAACGTCACCTGTACTAAACCAATAAACACCTGGACCAGTACCAGTATATTTCCAGTGAACGAGAAGGGCATTCCACCAATTCAAAATACCAGTTTGTCAAAGAACCTTCAAATTATCCAGTGAATCCCCAAAATAGTCACTTGCTCAGTTTCAAAAGTAAACAATTGGAATATACATTAGATAAGTTTAAAGCAATGAGTCAATAACTCATAATACTTAAATTTCTTTGAAAACTCGTCATTAAGGGCTTCCTTCATTTTAAGGTGGATATCTGAATGAGGAATATTCGCTAGCTAAGAGTCTCCAGTGCAACAAAAAATTTAAAAGCAATTACAAAAAGTAAAATTAAACTAAATTGAGAAAACATAATCCTTTTCTTTTTTTAAATTCGAATCAGCTGTCTCTCTTTAACTTGGTAATTGCCTTTATTTAATAAACTCAAAAATTATATATATAATTGTATTCCGATTAATTTGTAGATTATTGTGTGGTTATCTCAACTTTCGAAAGCTATTCTCATCCCTGCTTCGAAGTTCTAAATTTCGATTAAAAACGAGAAAGCCTTTTTAATTGATTATTTTTAACCAGGTAAGTTGTTCCCTTCAGGATAGAACATGAGAATAATTCAATTTCAAAGTTTTCTTATGCAAAATTTTTCTATTATGAATAGTGAAAATAACAGTGACTTTATTTTTTAATCTTAGGAAAATTTGTCTCATCACTTTCAATATGAAATAATATTTTTTTATGTAATAACAATTTACAGTTGTAGAATTTCAGAAGCTTTGAGTTAGAAACATTCAATATAGTTTTAAATTTCAAATTGTCAAATTTTAATCGTTTCGAGAAATCACAGAAACCGGAATTGCAAACAGATTTTCAGAATAAGATATACGAATGCATAAATAGGGCAACTTGGGAGGCGGTAATACACAATAAAGATATAGAGGGCACATGGAAAATGTTACGGGATATTATTTTTAGAAGCGTGACTGAAGTGTGTGGTACTGCGGTTGTAGGAAGAATATCTGGTGATACGTGGTGGAATGATAAAATCCGCACATGAAGCGGAAAGTAAAACTACTAATCAAGGAAAGTAAATATGAAATTAGAACAGAAGAAAAGAAAAAGATGCAAATCAATTTTGAAGGATGCAAGAAACTGTTTTATAAATTGGCATTGATCAGTATGCGGGGAAGTAGAATTACAGAGTTAGTCACTATGTGAAATAAGAAGAGTGAAATGCTATATGATACAGACGGATACTAGATGCTTTGAGAGACTGTTTTAAGGAATCATTGGGAGGTGAAGCTATAGGGCAACTCAATAGCGACACAGAACAGAATACGTTAGAAGACCCGGTTGAGAGAGTCTGTGCCTCTGTTTGAGAGTAAATAAAAGTTTTCTGTACATTTGTTGACCTAGGAAAAGCGTTTGACAAGGTCGACAGAAGTAAACTTTGGGAAGTCCTGAAAGAATTAGGAGTCAATAGATGGCTCCTACAAGCAATGAAACAATATATGCAAGTACCGAAGCGAGTCTAAGGATAAATGGAAAAATGAGTGACTAGTTAGATATTATGCAAGGTGTTAGGCAAGGACGTGTTATGTCTTCATAGCTATTAATGATATTAATTGACAAGTATCTGATAATAGCCCTCTCCGACGAAGAAGGTGTGAAGCTCATGACAGTGAGGGTGCGTGAGTTAGAGTTCGCAGATGATAAGGTTGTTATGGTAGAGTCAATCGAAGACTTGCAAAGACTGTTAAGCAAACCGAACACAAGTATGAACGACATGGGCCACAAAATTAACGTAAATAAAACAAAAATTATGGTGTTTGAAGGAGAGGGAGAGAAAAAAATATGCAATATTGTCCTAAAAGATGAAAGAATAGAAAAAGTTGATAAGTATATGTATCTTGGTAGTTCATTCACTAATGACGGAAAAATATATGGAAAGATAGATAAGCGTATGGATGAGGGTAAGAAAGTTATCGTTAGGGCGGGGTTCATTGTCAGAAGTAAAAATACAACGGTAGCGGCTGTATGGTAGCGAGACTCGGACAATGGACATACCAAGGAAAGGATAAGAGTGAAATTAACGCGGTTGACATGCAATAGCTGCGCATGGTGTGCGGTATAACGCTAATGGACAAATTTAGTAACGTACGAATCCTCAAAGAATGCGGTATAGATGAGACACTATTTGATAGGAATGAAAGAACTTTGTTGAGTTGGTTTGGACGTGTTGAGAGAATGAAAGGTGAACGACTCACGAAACAAGTATATCAAGGGAAAGTAAATGGCAGCTTACCCAGAGGCAGACCGAGGAAAGAATTATTTTAGTGTGTGAATAAGAGCCTAATTCAAAGAGATACAAGAAGCCATAAAAGCACAAGAGCTTGCATGAGAAAATGCATGAACGTGAAGGAAGCTAAAGAGGTATTCCAGGCAGAAAAGAGTGAAAATAAATATTTGATATGAGATGCCTGATGAAGAGCGTCAGTGGAAAGAAAGAAAAGACCTTGGACACTAGTAGGCCCGAGTTAAGAGCTTTATATGATGACTTTGTGAACCTCTTCGCATGGGTTGATGGTTAGAGGGATTGATCAGCGACCTGGGTCAGATCAGTGTTGGCGACCGAACGTATTATTGGAAAAAACAACAGGGAAATTCTAGATCAATCTAAAAATACCCCCCCCCCAATTACTTTCTTCCTCACCGAGTGAGTCACGCTTACCTCGAAAGGGATATTTAAGGCTTGAGGGTATGATAGTAATAATAACAAAGTTTCAACAGATTTCGAAGAACTTAAAAGGTCTACTTAATCAATTCTTCAATCTAAATTTTGCAAATTGTTTATTGATGTCAATATAATTCCAGTTGTATCTTAAAACTTTTCAGCTGGAAACCATATATTGCAATCCACAACCTTATACATTGTAGTACAACTAAGCACAATACAACCGTTAATAGCTGTATGAAGTGCTGTTTCCTCCTTTTGTAATTCTCCAATATGTTTATTGTAGCAGCTCACCGCAGCCTGTAAACGACAAACAATATTTTTATGTTCATTTTCCGCGTATAAATTAACCCTGTTATTCACCTTGTAAATAATAAAAAACTATTTATTGATTTTTATTTAAATTCCTTCGAGACTTCAATTTAAACATTTAATGTAAAAGTTATTTTGTAATTCTGCAAGTTTCAAATACAATAGAGACAAATGCGCGCACTACGAATGAGATTTCTTGTTTCTCACGTAATTTGTAAATCGAAATATAAAATAATTATTATAACAAATTCTCTATTTTATAGAATCTATCTATTGCAACCTGCGGATTAAATATGGACCATGTAATTCGAACAGTTCTTAGAGGAAGAAAAAATTGAACTTAGGCTTCCATAAAGAATGTTGAACGAAAAGGTAACAACCCTAAATGAAGCTATGCCTACATGAGATAGGCATCCACAAGGCTTGAATGAAAGAGTAGCAACCACAAGCGAAACTATCCCTGTAAGAAACGTGGTTAAATTAATAAAAAAATTCAATGGACAGGATGATATGGGGTTTGAAGCCTTCATCACAATTGTAAAAAGAATTAAATCACAGCGCACAAATCCAGGAGTTTTATTATACTGGATCATTGCAGAAAAAATCAAAGGAAAAGCGGAGAGATCTATTCGTTTTTTATCAATCAAAGAACACGATAATCTTTCTAAAGCTCTTCGAACTAATTTTGAAACTACTGTACCACTAGAAATTCATGGTACCAAACTTTCACAAGTAATCCAAGGAGCTGGGGAAAGTACGCAGAACTTCAATACAAGATTTCACCGAAGAATGCATGAACTGTTGTATGCTGTACGGTAAAAAAATCCTTCAAAACATGAACGAGTTTTGAGCAAAAATCCCAGTCATGTCGGAGAAGCACAACAAATGTATGTCCAATCAGAAGTCTGGTTAGCTGAAAGAAGTAATATTCGCCAACCAAAAACCACCGGACGAACGAAGTCACCAAGTTTAAGTTTCAAGGTTAAGAAAATGTCTTTGTAATTTCACCAGAAAAATTTGAAATACTTGAGGAAAGCATAATTGGAACACCATTTCTGTACTCTAATCAGTTTAACTTGTCTAACAATTCCCTCCACCTTGACGATAAGGTTCCTTGCAATATAACTGTATCCTTATCCTAAAGAACAATATAAAAATGATAGCCGCGAAAACAAACAAAAAGCATGGGTAAATTCTCATAGAAGATAATCTTTACATTCCAAATTCCATTTACCGGCTTGTTGACTCATAATTTGAAGTTCCCATTCGTAACGAAACCGTAAGGGATTTGAGATTAAGCGATGAAGAGATAAACACATAGAAGATGCCTATAGAACACACATACGAAATATAGATATCTCTTATCACGAGATTTTTACAATATAAAGAGATATACTACACTGCACAATTCTAGCGTAACATAAAATCGTTGTGAAAGACGAAGCGAGCATTGATATCTGTCAACCTCGATATCCGACATGCAATACAGAAGAAATTTTAAATCAGATAAATTGAATGTAACTAAAAGGATAATAGAATTGTCGGAATCACCATTTAATTTACTACTTTGGTGGTCCCGAAAAAATGAAACGCGTCCGGAAAAGCTAAATGGAGGTTTGTATTTGAGTGTAGGAAGTTGAACGAAAAAAAAACTGATCAAGATGCCTAACAACGTTCTGTAATCGATTAAATTCTGGACCACCTTGAAAAAGCAAGATTCTCTTCAGCCTTCGATTTTAGCTCAGGATTTTACTAAATTCCCATGAACGAGGACTCTAAAGAGTATAGCGCATTTTCTCCACCTGAAGGACATTTTTACTACAACCGCATGCCATTCGCACTCAAAAATGCTCCAATCACATTCGAAAGAATTGTAGACACAGCATTAAGAGGACTGGTAGGAAAAATATGATCCTCTTATCTAGACGACATTGCTGTCTTTGGAAGTACACTCAAAGAATACAACGAAAATTTGATTATTCTATCTGAACGTTTACGGGTTACTAGACATAAACTTTAAGCGGCACAAAAAGAGATATCACCGAAAAATTATTTTCAAAAACTTCTATTCGATATCTATGACACAAACAGAACTGCGAAGAAAAGACAACTTTATAATTAGACCCCATCTTGTGAAACAAGTTTTAAAATAATAAAAGATGCTCTCTGCTCAGCACTGGTCTTAAGATATTCTGATTTCGAGGACACATTTACGCACACCGCTGATGCAAGTAATGTATGATTGGGAGCAATTTTATCTCAACAGGAACACCTAGTTTGCTACGTCTCAAGAACTCTATATGCAGATTCAAAAATATCTTCTTGGACGTGAATTCATAATACAAACAGACCATCAGGCTTCGACGTGACTCTTTAACACAAGGTCGTGAATAAAAAGGGAAAGGGAAATACGGCAACTGGCACAGCGAACAATCGCGAGAAAACGTAAGAAATCAATCAATTAAATGATCCCCAAGAAGTCGATGGGTCTAAAAGATCACCACCAGGTGAAGATAACTAACCGATTTCGGAAAGATTGCGGTATCACGAATTGACAGATTCAATTACTAGAGTATGACGAAGAGAAATGGCAAAACTCCTTTACATTAAAATGGAAGATTTCACCAGAATCAAAACCTGGAGCATAATTAAATTTCATATAGAGGATCTATTAAAATGAGTACGCATGGGAGATATGTTGAATTTTCTACTACAGACAAAATTCACAGAATACACGTTCTTCTAGTGTAATCGACCTGATAAATAATTAAGTGAAGAAGATAAATAAAATCTATTAAGGGAGGCACACGGAAATGTGGCCAATGGTCACTTTAGAGAAAATAAAATACTTAAGAGACTAGGCAAGGCATCGCGAAAAACTAATCCCTATTCGTCCCAAGGTTGAAACAGCCATTACGGAAAAGTCGACGCAGCCAATCGAGAAGATCTCAATCGATGTACTTGGTACAGTGCCGAAAACATTGAGTGGAAATAAATATATTTTATTCATTTAAGATGTGCTCACGTAATATATAATTCTTGTAGCACTATGGGAAACGACGAGCGATGGCATACTAACTAATCTGCTGCATTTACATATTTGCTTCTACAAAGCACATCTTAACCGACTAAGGCGCTAGCTTTGAATCGAAAGTTCAAGAATTTAAAAACCTTATTAGAATAATGCACATTAAAACAACTGCTTTCAATGCACAAAGTAATGGAGCACTTGAGAGAATTCACGGCACAATTAAAGATTTGCTCAAGACGTACATGGCCGATAACGAGACGGAATAGGACTGAAACTTGAACCTGATATGGTTAGCATTTAATGCGGCAGTTCACGGAAGCACATTATTGACGCCATTTGAAATGACCTTTGGAAGAACAGCCAAATTACCTTCAGTCTTAGAAACCATCACGTCCTTAACTCATCAAGAATTGTCTTTTTAATTCAGACCGTCACAATAATCTTGTAACATTATCATTCTATCTAACCGGTGATCGATTTTGTGTTCACTAATATTCTCAATTTAATTATAACTGCAGTTGGCTGATTTTAATAAAAGATCTTAAATTTACTAAAAATTATATTAATTTTTACTGATTGTAGTGTTGCATTTTAAACTTAACCCAATGATATTTTTTTACATTGAGAGATTCGTTCAATTTGCGTTTACTTTTTTCTGTCCAGTAAATTGCAACCAACGATAGAAGGTGATTCCAATACTAATGGACATTAAAACTAGCTCTAAACAGCGACAGATTGTGGATTCACTCAAAGGAAAGATGATTGCGTATTTTTACGAGGACTTGAGACTTTTATAGAATTGCTTTTTATATATGTGAACAATGCTTATGATTAACTAGTTATCTTGCACAGTTCCAAAATTTCAATTTAATTTTGCAGTAGATGATTTTAAATCAAATTGGTTTCTCCTTCCCTTCTTTCTTTTTGGGACTGAGATTACCAAAACTTTATTCGCACAACGAGGTCTGTATTGTTAAATAAAGTACAAGGTCGTTACGAATTCCATTCTGGCTTTATTCTTTTAAAAAAATCAAACTAAAAAACGCCCACTGAAATTTCAGAACTAGTGCAACCATGCATAACGAGGTCTTCATCGTGAAATAAAGTGCAAGGTTGTTTCAACAAATGTTGCACACACTACTTTACCATTTCTTTAATTTCTTATACTGAATGCAAACATGCACAGCGAGGTCTCCACAAAAACATTAAGTGCAAATTCTAAATGAATGAGAATAGTATCCTCCAAGTGAAGTTAAAAACGATGAAGGAGAATCCTGACTAGTTGCGTTCCTTCGAAACGACGCCAATTCATTAATCTGTCATCAGTAACGGGGCTGTTCGAGGAGAGACTAAGAGAGAGTGCTTCCTCGTTGAGCTTACAGCGAAAAGTCGTTGGTACCGATACCGGAGCGAATATATTAGGTGCATTGGCCCTACACTATCCCCACTTACTATCTGATGGCGCGAGCTTTCTCATAATATTTTCCACTTTTTACTATTTTAGTCACCAATTTTTCAATTTTATGAGCTTCTAATTTCAAATTTTTCAATATCGGACACATTCAATTCATAACAAATATATTCAGAAATGACACAAGTTCAATTTCATTCGACATATTGTCCTTTTTTCCAAATTTTACCTAATCTAAAATAGTTTGATTTGGAACATTCAGAGTTTAAAATCGTTAATTTTTTTTTTAATTTCAAGCACTTTCAGTTCGAAATTATTAGACATTATTTGAAAGATTTGAAAAACTCTTAATATTTTAAATTTTGTTTGAGAATGGATTTGTAAATCGCTTATTTTTTAAATGTTAAGAAATATAAATCCTGGGACCAGAATGCGCGCTTCGCGTACATGCATGTAAGGTAATTATAACTCTGATTAAAAACAAGCATATAT
Organism: Andricus grossulariae; assembly: GCA_011634705.1. NCBI lineage: Eukaryota > Metazoa > Arthropoda > Insecta > Hymenoptera > Cynipidae > Andricus > Andricus grossulariae. The sequence continues at coordinate 24,899 of JAABKJ010002699.1, forward strand.
TAAATATTTTAATTGGATGAAAAGTAATATTTTCTACTTACTGCATATTTCGAATTTTTGATATTATCTTCGTAACATGCGGTGATCTGTGCAAGTCTAGGATCAATAGTTACATTCATTGCGCTGATAAAATTTTTCCTACATTCAGATTTTAATCCAAATCCTAACTTGTCCGCTAAACCTAATCTATTCTATAAGAGAAAAAAAGCACAAAACAATTATATAATTTGTCATATTGTATATCTAGGGTTTCAAAATTATTTTCTTGAACTGACCGAAACAGTTGTCAGGTACTTATCATTCATCTTTTTTACTTCCTCGGTTTTGTTTGCCTTTAAAGCTGCCATATCATTCGGCAAATTGTACGATTTGGGTATCCACTGTAAAGATAAAGAGTAATGAGAAGAGAACTTTGAGTATTTTTGAAACAATAATTCATTATTATTCACTTCGAATTAAAAGCGTATGAAATTTAAAAAGAAATCATAATAACCGACTTTGAATTGAAAATGATTCAATTCCAACTATTTTCGATTAAGTAAAATTTTGGAAAAACACAGAAATAACTGGGGTGAGAAAAGCTGCAGGTAATCGTTCAAGAAGGGCAATAGTTAGCTGATTACACCAAACTGAGGTAAACTTTCCGTGGTTACAGGCCTAAAATGTGCTGTCTCTAGCAAATTCTACCGGAGATATCTGCCATTTACCACGGAAAGTTTACTTCAGTTTGGAGGCGGGAAAACTTCCCTACAGTGAATAATCATTAAGTAGGAGCACAAATAAAAGAAAATAATTAATTTCAATTTTAATTTATGAACTATTAATTAAATTAAATTAATTATTTTACATGGATTACAATTTTTAATTGATGATTATCCACTGTAGGTTGCATTATCTACTGTAGAGATGTTTCCCTTATCCACCTCGCGTTTTTCCTGCTTGAATAGAATGCACAGGAATTGAACTTTTATGATATGTAAACAAGAGCGTTTAAAATTTGATAATTTTTTATTGAAAGTAATTAAAAGTGTTTGAAATAAAAATTTTTTTAAACAGAAGCTCTGAAAATTGAAGATTTCAGACTAAAATTTTGTAAATGTTATTACGAAGGAGTTGAAAATTATAACATTTCTAACTCGAAGCGTTCAAAATTTCACAATTTAATGTTCAATTTAAGAATATCGAAATTAAATAACAATTAAAAAACGTTTGGAATAAAATATTTTTAAATTTGAATTTTATAATTGTATGATTCTAAATTCAAAGAAATTGAAATTCTCTCATATTAAAATAAAAGGGTCAAAATTTCTTTGGATATTTCAAATATTTAAAGTTCATTAAAATTAATTAAAAATTAACAATGTACACTGTTAATCATACTTTTAAAAATTCAACGGTTGCAATTTTAATTGCAAAATTAAAACTTAAGAAAGGGAAAAATTGTATATTTAGCTTTCAACATGAAAATTCAGAACTCTAAAATTGTAACCATTCAAAATTGAGGAAATGGTTCATTCACTGAGGTATCAATTTCAAATAGTTTCATTATTGTCTATTCAGATTAAAAACAAAACTATTTTTAACTTTTCAATTTCCAACGTGTAATGTTTAATACCTTATTTAGAATTATTATTAATTTTTGAAATTTTTCAATGAAATATTTTTCAATTTCAAATGAATCATTTCTTATATCTTCAACCAAAAATCGGACAATTTTCAAATATCATACTGAAAATTAAAAATTAAAAAAGAATGCAAAACAAGATTGCTATATTATATAATAAAAAATTTCACTTTTTAAAAACTTACATAATGTCGGTAATTAAAAAATTATATTTTCCTTCAAAAATGGTCGGCCAAAATTTTTACTCACCGACATAAAATATAGCACCAAGAATATAGCAAAGGAAATCTTTTGTCTATGATCCATGGTCGGTTTTCTGAATATGCAGCACACTAAGAATCTGGAAACAATATCATCATTTTATAATAGACAAATGATAATATATTCCAAGAACTTTAAAGAAATGGAAAGAACTCTTAATATTGTAAAGTTAATTCCTAAGAACTCCCACGAATTTATACCGGATTTCGAAGAATTCATAGTGAATTCCGATAAATGCATGGAGAGTTTCCAAGAATTGCAAAGAATTCAGGATGAATTCAAAGAGTTCATTAGGAGTTCTAAAGAATTACGCAGAAATAAGGGTGAATTCCGAGAGTAAATTGCGAATTCCAAAAAACGAATTAGAATTGAAGATGAAGCCTGAATATTAAATTGTGAACTCCATGGAATTTCAAGTACGAGTGTGGATCAAATATAAAAGATACTTTGATAATAGATTTAATACTTCCACGATGATTCATGATGAAAAATTTAAATTTAAAGCTTTTTCGGATTTCAATCGTGTGCAAAACTACGAAACTTGCCGACGTTTCGTGAACATTGC
>JAABKJ010002700.1:0-27348 GCA_011634705.1 Andricus grossulariae
GTTTATTGAAAGAAATCTATTTTTTATTAAAAATTTTTTGAAAGAAGAATGCATTAAATATTAGCAATGTTAGAAATGCATTAAAATTTTTGATTTTTTCTTTTCCTAATTGGAAAATGTAATAATCTAAACAGATTGGTTTATAATCAACCATAAATTACTTATTGAAAATTGTTTTGAAATTTGAACAAAATATTTAACCTTTCAACCAATTAATAAAATTTTTAACCAAAACAGATGAATTCATGACGAAAAATATAATAGTTTATATTTCAACCAAAAAAGAAGAAATTAAAAAAAAATAGTTCCATACTCAAATATTTAAATTTTAAACTAAAAAATATCAATTATTATCAACCGAAAATGAAATAGTTAAATTTTTAATTGAAAAATTAATTTAGAACAAAAGAAAAACGAATTATCGACAAAATAGTTCATTTTTCAACCAAAGAGGCGAATCTTCAACAAAACGTTCAACTTTGACCAGTTGCATTTTTAATTTAAAAAAATTGAATTTTTACCAATCAAGATGAATTGTTAAGCCAAGAAGACAAAAAATCTACAAAAGAAGTTGAATTTTTAACCAAATAATTAAATAGTCAATAAAAAAACATGAATTCTCAACCAAAAATATAATAGCAGATTTTTCAATCAAATGTGGCAAAAAAGTAGCATATATTAGGACCATCTAATAAAGTGTAATTGATTTAGAGTTATGACTTAGTTTTACATGTTTGCAAACTGCGTATTTAAAAAATTGTTATCTTCATATTTTTGTACATAATAAATTTTTTTTAATCTGTTTTTCTACACTGTAATCTTTTTTCAACTGATATTAAATAATGTTTTTAGCATCGGAGAGCTTTCATTCAATAAACAATATATTAGAAACAAAGTTAAGCATTTAAGGAAACATAAAAGAGAAAAAGTAGGTTTTTCAGTCATTTTTGTGTGTTTTAAAATTATTTCTTTCAAGCTTACTTGGAAAAATACTTTGATGAACTCAGGGTTCTGTACTGAAAATAAATACATTTAAAAAAATTTTAACTGAGCAGTTTCAATGCTCGCTGTCGTCTATTTTTCAATTTTTAATTGTCTTTATTTTTTTCTGATGTATTTGTATCAGTCGAAAGTGCTGAAGTGTTAAACATATTTTTCAATGCTAGCTAAAAAAAAAGTTAAACATAAAAATGACCAAAATCTTGATATAAAAAGTTTGTAGTCATCAGTGAAATCCCCTTTTAATCCCCTTTTTTGAAAAAAGTCTCTTTTTGCCTAAAATTGAACAACTGAACCGCTGTGATCCCTAAGGTTTAATATTTAATGTTTAATTATAGGACGATGAGTTTAACATCCTGGATGTTTCAGTCTAACACTTCAGATGTTACGGTTTGACAATCTTATTTCTTTCAAAAAACCAGTTGTTACTCATGATTTCGATGTTATATGTTCAAACTATTTAACTTGGGAGAAATGGTATTTTGGACTTTTATGGAGGATCCTCATAACACAGAAGACGCTTCTTATCTCTTTCATATATATTTATAATCCCTCCATTGTAAAACATCCTATATTTTTTCAAATCAGGTTAAAAGGTCTTCTGAGAGAATACGATTTCCTGACACCATAAACTCGAACTCATTTCCGGATTGAGGGGAAAGCCAATGGTAGACATTAATTTAGTCGAGACATCAACGCGCCGTCAGTGATACGTCGGCTGTCGGTCGCACGTTGATGAAAATAGAAAAAAGCATGGAAAGCAATTATCGGGTCGCTTATGTGTGATGATCGGCCGTGAAAAAACATTTCTTCAGCTCCCTCTTCAACTGCGGTCTAAATGAGGTTTGCTGCCTCAAGTACGCACGCTAATAATCTCATAAAACATATATATCAGGGTAACCGCAGATGCCAGGGAAAAACCTAGAAATCAGAGGAACGTCAGGAAATTTTATTTGTCTGGGAAAAGTCAGGGATTTAAAAAAAAATGGTAAAAGTCAGGGAATTTCTGTATGAAGCACTTTTATAAAATAAAATCACTGTAGTGAACAAAATCAATTTAGTCACTATTTCTTTCATTAACCTAACCCCTGGATGATTGAACCAGTCTATTGGATTCAGATCTACCTATTTCTGAATTTTATAAAATTCTTTTTAGGTATTTTAGGGTATTTTATAAGATTCCAAGATATTTTTAATACAGATTTAAATAATTTGAAGCCATTACAAAGAGTTTGAAATGTTTTAAGGTATTTGAAAAGATTCCAAGCAATTTCCAGTAAATTTCAATAATTTAAAGGGATTTCAAATAATTTAGAATATTTTAGGACATTTTAAAAGATTCTACTCAATCTTTAATAGCTCTCAATAATTTAAAGGTATTCCAAAGAATTTGATATTTTTTAGAATATTTTTAAAAATTCCAAGAAATTATCAAGAGATTAAAAAAGTGTCAAAGGCTTGTGGAAAATTTCCAAGGATTTGAAATATTTTTGTGTATTTTTAAAACTTCTAAGGAAGTTCAAAGAACATTAAAATGTTTCAAGGGCTTTCAAATGATTTTAAAGGATTTGCACTATTTTAAGATATTTTAAAAGATTCCAAGGCATTTTCAGAAGACTAAAAAAATTTGAAGGCATTTCCAAGGTTTTGAATGATTTCTAAGGAATTTAAATAATTTTGGATTCGTTTTAAAGCATTTATTAGAATTTCGGAAAACACGGTTCCCTTTAATACGGATCTAAGGATTTAGGATGTTTGAAAAAATTCCATAAGATTTCCCATGATTTCAGGAAGTATCATAAGATTTCATAGAATTTCATAAGAATTCATAGAATTTCACAAGATTTCATAATATTTCAGTGGATTTCAAAGATTTTTAATGATCTCAATGTATTTCCAAAATTTTCAGTGGATTTCAACAATTTGAAGGAATTTTAAATATTTTATGGGATTTTTAGAAATACAAAAGAATTTTCAAGATCTCGAAAAAATTTCAAAGAATTGTAAAATATTTTGAATGATTCTAAATATCTTAGAGTATTTTAAATAGATTTAAATAATTTGACGTCTTTTCAAAGGATTAAAAAATTTTTAGTCTATTTCAAAATTTTAGTGTATTTGGACAATTCTCAAGAAATTTTCAAGATCTTTAAAGATTTTCAAGGGATTTTAAATATTTTAGAATATTTTTAAAAATTCTAAGGAATTTTCAAGAGCTTTAAAGTATGTCGAGAGATTTCAAAAGATTTTAAATATTTTAGGGCATTCAAAAAGATTCAAAAGATTTTAGGGCATTTTCAAGAGATTAAAACATTTTCAAGGAATTTCCGAGGATTTCAGGAAGTATCATCAGATTTAATAGAATTTCACTTGATTTCATAATATTTTAGTGGATTTCAAAGAATTTATTCACAAGAAGGCAAGGATTTCGTAGGGCTTCAAATATTTTTTGCAAATCATTTGAATTCATTTGAAATTCACCTTTAATTTCTATTAATTTATGCTGAATACTTGTAAATTCTTTGGAATTCTTTGGAATTTTTTTAATTTACTTGAATTCTTTTAAATTCTCTCAATTCTACTCAATTTAATGGTTTTTAGTTTAGTTTTTGTTTAATTCATTCTTAAGTTTCTATAACTCTTCTTGGATTGTAAGACATTTCATGAAATTCTTTTGCATTCTCTCAAATTGTTCTCAACTCATTTCATACTTACAACATTCAATAATTTTGTCATATTTTTTAATTGTTTTGAAAGTTACTTTAATTTTTTTTTAATTTATGTTGATTTTTTTTCAATTCACGTTAAAATGTTATGAAGTTTATGTAATTCTTCTCATTTCCCTTAGTTTTATCTAAATTAACTCCAATTTTACTAAAATTCAATGGCATTTGTAGATTTTTTTTAATTCATTTGAATTCTTTCGCATTTAACTTGAATTGTTTTGTAGTTTTATGAATTTATCCTGAATTCATTCAAATTCACCTGGAACTCTGATAAATTTAATTGATTTCTTTTGAATTCTTTTAAATTCAAATGAACATTAGTCACATTATTAATGCAAATTAATTACTTATAGTCACTTTTTGGGTTAGAAATAAGTCACTTTTGGGCACCTTCTTTCGAAATCTGTGTGAGAAAAAGGTTCAAAATTAACAAGATAGTGGCGGTTTTTCGGAATATATTAAAAGTTGATTGTCTCAAAAAGCTCACACTTAAATTTTTATAAAAACTTCACCTTTTTTCCAATCATTTTGCAATGTTTCTGCTAATGGGAGAATGGCTTTCTATCAGCTTTATGCGGGCTGAACCATTCTTGAGGCCGGGAAATTTTTGTCCCTAAAAATATAATTTTTGCATTTTTTTCGTAAACGATGCAAAATATCGCAAAAGACCAAGAGGTATTTTTCATAGAACTTTTTTAGACGTGCAAACTTTGTGCTTAACATTTTTTATATCTTTCGTTGTTTACAAGAAAAGTGAGAAAATTCGATTTCATGAAAAAAAGTTGTCCTGGTTACAAAAGTTATTTATTTAAGTATCGCCTAATTTCCTCTAAAAATCACATATGTCGTCCGAGAGATCCTGCGCCGCAAATCCAAATGTAGAACCTGCCTTATTTTAAATGGATTCGTTCATTAGAATTTTGGTCTTTAAATTTTAATGGTCAGGGAAAATGAAAAATTAGTCAACGGAAAATCAGGGAAAAGTCAGATAATTTGATAAATGAAGTTCTGCGGCTACTCTATACGTATAATTGTATATGTTTAGTCGTATGAACATAGATATTAGACATACCTGGGATAGTTCATAGCTTCATGTGTTCAAGGGGGGGTCCTACCCTTCATGATCGACGTTCATTGTTGTTCGCAAATAACAGGCTTAATCTCCGCACAATTTCTCGGATCCCTGACTGTGTATGCTTTACACGAATTACGGCTAGTGGAATATGTGTGAGGTCACTCGTCCTGAAAATTGCAGCTTATTTTGTCCATCAGTTCGGCTTCGTTGCGACCTTTGGTTAGGGCTTTCCTATCCTTGAAACATCACAGCTTTATTTGAGAGAAATTAAAATTGCGATTTGGAGAGACACTTTGGAATATATAGAATATTTTATTAGCTTTTGAACACTGTTTAAAAAACAGTTTGCTATTATATTAATTTAAGTAAACATTTTTCCGATGAAACAAGCTAAAGGTGAAAATTCCGGATTCGAAAAATAACTATCTCCAAAAATTATTACTACAGATGTTACTACAAATGTGTTACAATTTAAGATTACTATTATGGTAATGTAAATTAACTATAAAAAATCCGCCCACTCGGTCATTATATTACCCCCACATTTGTGCAAAGATCTTTTAAAATTAAGGGCCAAAGCATCGGCAACTGTAATTTGGTAATTGTGAATTCTCTTTTGTTAAAGCTCCTTCGGCTTTAATGAACACATTCCGAGAACGTATCTCGTGCTTCGCAATCGATTTGGTCCAACATGTGAAATTTTCTCCAGTATGGTCAACAGTTTTATATCAAATGTATATTATATTTATATATGTACCTCGGTCTGGGAATGCTTATTCAAATATTGAAATATAAAGTACAAATTTTATTTATCATGATTACTTTAATATTTGTTTCTTTTTTTGCATTAAATTTTATTCTCAACCACCCTGAAAAATATATGATTTCAATAAATTTATATTATTACAATGACAAAAAAAGGGGGGTGGGGGGTCAAATTTTACACAAATCTAATACCTTCTCTGATGAGAATGTAAAAAGTGAAGTAAAAGTGTGGTAAGATCACGAAAATATTTAACAGTGTTTTTACAAGAAAAAAGACAAATTTTGTAACATTCTAAGAAAAATTTAGTAAATATTTAAATAAATTTATGTGAACGCTGATTTCTAAAGCTTATTTGAAATGATTTTTACGTTGAAAAACTGTCAAATATAGCGGCATTTCATATTTCAAAGTTTTCAAATTCGTTGACGTTTTTCGAATTCCGAAATCTTCACATTTCAGTTCTTTTAAAATCCAAGAATTTGGGAAACATAGGAATGTTCTTGGAATGTTCTTTAAGAACAAAAAATACTTATTCATAAGGCAAATAATTTTCGCTAAACCCGACGTACAATCAAAAATTTTGCAAAATTTGTAAAGAAATTTAAAAATTCGAAACCGATCAGAAGATATTAACCGAATTCAAATTTTTATGGTACTTTTTTCGAAAGCCGACCCACACATTTTTTTTCTCAGCTCACACGATTCGAATCATTTCACCATTTTCACTTCACCCTAATGTTTGAGAAGCATCAAACGCTGCAGCAGCTTTCAAATATTTAAATTTTTTATTTCAAAAGCTCGAAAATTTAAATAATTAATTATTCTAAATTGCTCAATATTTGTATTTCTTTCAAATCGAACGTTTTCAAAATAGGAGGTGAAAAACGTCACAAATTTCAAAAGCTTACACATTTTTACGCCTTCCAAGCTTTAAAATTTAAGTTATTTGTTATTTAAAAATCAAAGGATTAAGAATATTTCACCATTTAATGTCTTTCAAACCACATAATTTTCAATATTCAATTCTGTCTAAAACCGAAAGTTCTTTCATTGTAATAATGTATTTTATTTTGAATTCAGAATATTAGAAATTCATACGCCTTTTAAATTGTGTGAGACTTTGAATTGGAATTATTATTACAAATCTGGCGAATGTAAAAGGTTACAAAATATTTATATTCTAATTTTCAAAGCCTTCTAAGATGTTACCCTCTTTCCAATTTCCAAATCTTATCCTCTCTCTAATTGACTATAATTTTTTTGGAATCCATTTTCTTACTTTCAAATAGCACGAAGTTACCACGAAATTTTATTCTAGAATTTAAAATCCATGTCTCTGATATCAAATCTGTAATAAAACAACCTACGACATTCTACACATAAACATAAAAATTCCAGTCAGCGATAAGATCTACATCACTTTTGACCAACAATTGGATAACCTCGACTTGGATACGAAGAATCTGACATCTTTCCCAGAAAAGTGAAAAGTTATCTGTAATAATGGTTGCCTGTTGGCATGTATGTTGGAGAACGACAGGATGTTATAGATATAGAGTAAGGTAGATTGTCGGAAAAGGAAAACGGAAAAGTGAATAGGAAAATGAAAGAAGGGGAGAAGAAGAGAAGAGAAAAGAAGAGAAGAGAAAAGAAGAAAAATAAAAAGAGCAGCCGGAGATACTGAGAGAACGAAGAAGGTTCGATTGGATTCGCCGGCGTTTCCAAGTTGCCATAAGCTAGATGATTCGTCTCGCACAGGCAGCAGCCGGAAGCGATCGAGGCCTTCTAAAATCGAGGGATAAGGAGACGACTTTCTCGATCGAGACAACGAAAGCTCCAAGGACGGATGCTGGATAAACCAGGCACGATTGGATTTCATACTCTTTCTCCTCCTCACCTTTCAATCTTCTTCCAGAATGTTCACATCTTCCTCCTCACTTTTTGCGAACTTCCTCTTCCGTCGATCGAAGATTTATACGATCTTCTCTCCTTCGTGATGGGGTAGAGTGTTTTATATTATTTGGTACCAGAATATTCCTGTATCACTCAGATTTTCAAGTGGGAAACTTTATTGCTCCTCGTTTCATTTAGAATTGCTAAAATAAAAGTTGATTTGCATTTTACTTGAAGGAGGGTTTCTTTCAAGGAAATGGCCTAGGATGAATCATCTAGGTTGAAAAACGAGGCATCGGGGCACTTTTGGAACTTTGAAAACACGCTTTTCGAGAAAAATGCTACTATTGTTGGTTATATTTTTTCTTCACACAAAACATTTAACCACTTCCGGATATAAGTATAGTGTTACGTGATAGGGCATAGATCCATAGATTGAAGTATGATTTCCCACCGATGTCCCAAAATCGATAGTTTTAACCTTTGTTCACAAAAATGCGAATATCTCCTAAAGTGCGATCGACAAAGTGGGTCCTTTTCTTGCGGATCGTCACATATATCTTACGTTGAGTATTGTCTTCCGGCAAGATATGCTGGATTTTAATTTTCTCATTCGGCATATTTTATCGCCAACGTAACTTCTCTGTTGGCGGGATATTAAAGCTTAAAGAATTCCAAAGAATTTATTATGAATTCCAAATAATTAAAGGCTAATTCCAACAAGTTTGAAAATTCGGATCTGGCATAATATACCGGAATAATAAAATAAAATACGCGTAAAGAATTCGAGAATCTAGCTGAAAAAATTTATTATTAATGTGGAAGTTCTGATGGCTCATGAGGTTTTATACTTATAAAGATTCTAACTTGATCAACAATTATTTTTCCTCATATCAAAAATTTATTAATTTCTATTATCTCCGTGGGACTCAATATGGTATCCCAAAAATTTGAAAAAAAATCATGGGTTATCCTGATAGGATACCAAAACCATTCACAATGTTGTAAATGTAGCTACAGCTAAATTTAATTATTCATGTTTATATTTTAATATTTTTTACTATGCTGTATGCATTTTAGAAATCCATTAGAAACTTATTAATTCATTAATTTATCGACTTGAACTCATAGGCCGGGGAGTATCAAAATCTGAAAGCCTTCCAATTTAAAAATATCTATGAATGAACGTTTTTCAATTGTCAACCATATAATTCTTAGTTCTAATTAAGATAATTAAGTAATTCAAATTTGAGGCAGTTATTTAAACTGTCTGTAATCATTTGCAATTTTTGAAAACGTACGTGCTTTTTCTCCTTGTGCAAATTTCGGTATTTGAAGGCAGGTTTTTGTATTGAAAAACGGGTAAAAAATCAGCGGGGGGTGGGGTACCTTTGTTTGCTGGGACCGTTCTCTTCCTCCCTGAAGATGTGTTAAAGAGGTAAATCACTGGACAAAGCATGAATGGAATTCAGAGAAAAAGTTCGGAAGCCTATTTTGAGGAAAGATGAGAACGAACCCAGCAAAAAAAGGAAACCCGCTGGTTTCTTACACTTTTTTCATCTACAAAAAAATGTCTTCAAATATTATAATTTTCGCAAAGAAAGAAACAATTACATTTTTTAGGATTTTTCCTAGTATTTTTTCAGTGAAAAAACTATGCTCCAAGGTTCACTCTAGTTGTCATTAAATCCTGTCAAATTTCCTTACTTTTAATGAGATTTTTAGGTCTGAAATCTACACAGAATTTTCTGGCATATTGGTTTCAGGAATTTCAAAGTCAAAGAGACCAATTTGCTACAAAGCAGTTGAATTTTTAACACAAAAAGGCAATTTTCAAAAAAAAAATTACATTTTCAATCAAATTGTTGAATTTTCCAGTAAAATAGACGAATGTTCAATAAAATAGTTAAATTATCAAGCGAGAAATGAATTTTTAACAAAAGAAATTTAGAGTAGTTTAATTTTCAATTAAAAAAATTAATTGTCAACGAAATAAAAGTAATGTTCATCGAAATACTTAAATTTGTAACCAAAAAGATGAGTTTTCAACAACAAAAATTAAATTTCTATGAAAAAAGATAAATTGTGCAAAAAAAATGTAATAGTTAAACTTTCAGTTAAAGAAGTGAATTTTTAACTAAAATGATGAATCTTTAACAAACAAAAAGGAACTTTTAAGCAAAGAGTTAAATTTTCAACCCAAAAGAATATTTTTCTACCAAATAAGAAAATTTTTCAACAAAATACATGAATTTTCAACTGAAAAAAGATAAATTTTCAATAAAAAATATAATAGTTAAATTTTCAGTTAGAAAAACAAATTTTCAACTAACGATATTAGTTTTCTACAAAAAAGTCGAATTTTCAACAAAATAGTTGAATCCTGAACCAAAGCAGATTAATTTTCAAACCAGAAAGTAGAATTTTCTTTCAAAAAAGGAAATATTTCAACAAAATACATGAATTTTCAACTGAAAAAAGATAAATTTTCAATGAGAAATATAATAGTTAAATTTTCAGTTAGAAAAACAAATTTTCAACAACAGCAAAATGAATTTTCAATAAAATAGTTAAATTTTTAACGAAAGAAATGAATTTTTAACCAAAAAGATGAATTTTCTACTAAGGAGATTAGTTTTCTACAAAAAAAGACGAATTTAAAAAAAAATAGTCGAATCCTCAACCAAAGCAGACTAATTTTCAAACCAAAAAGTAGAATTTTCTTCCAAAAAAGAAAACTTTTCAACAAAATACATGAATTTTCAACTGAAAAAAGATAAATTTTCAACCAAAAATATAATAGTTAAATTTTCAGTTAGAAAAACAATTTTTCAACAATAGCAAAATGAATTTTCAATAAAATAGTTAAATTTTTAAAGAAAGAAATGAATTTTTAACCAAAAAGATAAATTTCCAACTAACGAGATTAGTTTTCTTCCAAAAAAGACGAATTTTTAACAAAATAGTTGAATCCTCAACCAAAGCAGACTAATTTTCAAACCAAAAAGTAGAATTTTCAACCAGAAAAGATTTTTCATTAATTCAAGAAAGAAAAATTCAACCAAACTGTTAAATTTTCTAGCCAAAAATACCAATTTTCAACAAAACAGTTGAAGTTTCAGCCTGAAATTATGAATTTTTAACAAAAAAGATTTCAAATAAGTATTCGAATTTTAAACTAAAACAAGTAATGTTTTAATAAAAATGGTTTAATTTCCATCAAAATAATCAAGTTTTAAACCAGATAATAATATTTTTAACCAAAAAATATGAAATCTCAACTAAGAATGTAATACCTAGTAGAATTTTCAACCACAAAAAAAGAATTTTCAACTAAAAATAGTTGAATTTTCTTCTGAAGTTTGATTTTTGTCAGTTCGAAGTCGAAAATGGGGAAAAGGGGAAAAGGGAAAAAAAGGGGAAATACTATGAAGCCTATAATAAATAAATAAGAATTTTAATTGATTTTTAATACTTTTAAAATATTTAATAAAATACGCAAAACAGCGTATCGGAGAAAAGTATGTTATTTGTGGTTGTAGAAACAAAAGTTTGGAAATTGAAAATAATATGTAAAAAAGTAGCGTATATTAGAACCCTCTAGTAAAGTATAATTAATTTAGAGATGATTATTATATGGGTTGCTTTTACATGTTGGCAAACAGAGTATTTAAAAAAATGTTTTTTTTTTGTTAATAATAATTTTTTGATTTTATTTATTTTTACACGAAAATCTGTTTTTAGATTACATTAGAAATTGTGTTGAACATTTGAGAGCTTTCAAATTATAAAAATACATTAAATAAAATTTTTTAAATCCAAACTTGATCATTTTTCAATTCATTTGTTTATATATTTTTCAATCTTTTATGTTCTTGAACTTTTTTCTTGTGAATTGTTATCAGTAGAAAGTGCTAAATGTTCAACAAATTTTTCAGAGCAAAAAAAATGTTTAAACACAAAAATGACTAGAAAACTTGCTAAAGAAAAGGCGCTACTGTTAGAGAACACTTTCGTTCAATATTCACAAGTTACTCAATGATATCAAGAGCTTTTAATAGTAAATGAAATCCCCTTTTTCACCTAATTCCTGTTATTGGAATCCACTTGAATTATTTTTTTGAGACATCTTCAATTTTAGAATTCAGATGAAAAAAATTTTTCACCAAATTCCACTTTTGCAACTAAAATATGCAATTAATAGATTTCAAAAAAAATAAAATAAAAAAAATAAAAAAATACATGGATTCTAGGGATGAAGTGCATGTTCCACATTCTTCATTATCATATGAGATCGATGTTAAAGTCTCGCAGGAGTGAGACAGATAGGACAGCTCAGGACAGCTCCTTCAGCGGAATGAGGTTGGAAAAAATGTCGTCGACGTCACCACACCTCGGTTCTTACGACATTTACGAGGGCGATCAGATCCTGGCGCATCTAAAGACCGGAACGTACGATTCATTAACTTCTATGGCTCGTCAAGACGATTTATATCTAGATGAAGAGCGCAAAATCGTCAGCGGATGTAAATAGAGGCGAATCAAATGAGAAGGAAAGAAAAAGGATGAGGTGGGAAGTGAAGTGAAGTGTGGGATTTATGTAGTGCATGGGGAGTTGTTAAAATTTCCCATGACTTTTTCCTATAAATTCAATCATGATCGACTACGAACCTTAAAAGTAGTCAATATTATTACTAATAACAATCGACAAGCGTTTGGAGCTAAAACGAGGTTTGTCCAGAAAGTATCCGATCTTGTGATGAACGAGGAGTGAAAGTTAGTTCTGGTCAATGACGATGATATCCCCTGCAATTTAGTCCCTTTCGGAAGCAACAACCTTCCTCCAGCGATCCGCCTACTTTCGGAAGCACTCCTTAAAGTCACCTTTCGACATAGCCGTGGTTCGCCAGAAATTGTTGAATAAGCTGCGATCAATGGGCAGGTGCGCTGTCGTGGTGGAGGACCCAGCCGCCACTTTTCCCAAAATCTTAGCTCAAAATTTCCGAATCAATAGTTTTTGGAATCTCTCTCTCTCTCTCTCTCACACTCACACACACACACACACACACACACACACTTTTAAACGACGATTTCCATTAATTAAGATTCGCACTCATTCGACATTTTTAGGTGTTTTTGTTTTTTTGTTCCCTTGTTTTAATTGGTTCGTTTTATTATTTTAAGTTTGGAAGCACATAAGTGTAAAAGGAGAGTAATAATATTAAGATACCGGAAAAAATAAAACAGGAAAATAATTATGTTGAATTAATAATATATGAAATTTTTAAGTATCATTTTTCAATGTTTGAAATTATACAACAAAATGAAATTAATAATTGGGAACTAATATTTTTGAAATAAATACATTTAACGTTTTACTTACTAGGGTAATCGGTACAATGATTGACCACTAAGGGCATTTTGCCAATTTAATAATTTGTGAAAAATACTATATGCCTAATGAAATTTTAAAATAAAAAGATGGATAATAAATTGTAAAAAGATTGAAATTACTTAGTACGTTAAGCGTTAAAAGTAGTAAATAATTTATATTAAAAAAATAACAATAATGTCGAAAAATACAATGATTGGCCACAACGACATCGTGATTAGCATATACCAATGATTATTCCAATTATCTCAATTTTCAATTTTATTTCAAAATTATTTCAATATTTCAATTATTATTATTGAATTCTCTGAGTTCCCGGAATTCCCGGAATATTCTGAATTCTTGAAATTCCTTGTATATTCTCAATTCCTCAATTTTGCATTCCATTTTCCAACTCCCCCAATTTTTCGGGACGATTAAACACAGCCGATTAAAAATGGTTAATTTTCCAACGATTTAAATTCACTTAAAATAATAAGATTTTTTAAGGGTTTGAGTATGCAATTTTTTTAAATATACTGCAATTTTCGTCGACTAAAATGTTTTTCAGTTCTGAATAAAGTTCGGATTAGTTAAAAGTTTCGACGTTCCGAAGTAGAAATTTGTTCATTTTTCATGTTTCGCATTTAAAATTATTATTTTAAACTTTAGTTTAGAATAATTCAATTTTGAACGCTTCGAATTATAAGTGATACATTTTCTACTCTTTTCTAATGAAATTCTACAATTATCAAATTGTACTAAATATTTTCGGTGTCCATACACACTTGATACAGAAAAAATGTTTTGATTCAAAGGAAATATCTTTGAATCAAAGACAATCATTGGTTCTCAGTCAAAGTAAAGTTTCTTTGCTCAAAAGAAATGTTTTTTTATTCCAATGAAACTTTTTCTTTATTTTCAAATTATTTTCTTCATTTTGAACATATTCTTGGTTGAACGAAAAAATGATGTTAAAGAAACCGTTCCTTTTATTCAAGATAAAATATTTTTCTGCGTGTCAATTTCAATAGACTTTAATAATGTGTAGATTGAATTGCATATTTTATTATGTTTCTATTTTTAAGGATGTTTCATTTGGTTTTCTTATATATTTTTTTAATCTTTCTGTGAGAACGAAATACAATTCTTCAAATTTAAAAGACTTTCAAATTATTATTATTCTCAAACTTTCGCATTTCTATCATTTAAAATTACTATAACTTGGGCGACATAATGGCCGCGTGGTCATAGACACGACTGAGTACATAAACGGCTTAGCTGTCGGGGGTTCGAATCCCCTTACCCATGGAATTTTCTTCAAGAATTAAGATAGAACAAACTAATTTCAATTTTTAACTGGATAGATAAACGTTGATTTTTCGGCCTGCTGGCCTTAAAAAGTTGACTTGCTTTCACTTCCATTTTTTACAGAATTTACATAGGATAAATTACTTACGTCGATGTGGATTTTGGAAAATTTTTCAAATTTTGGTTGCATCAGTTTAGAAATAGGATACTAAGATATTGCTGCAATTTCCACTCAGTAGCATATCCACAAATACAAATTCGCTAAATAAAATGGACTTAGCTTTTAGGATTGAACCCTAAAAAAATCAATTGAAAAAATCTAAAAAAATTGCATTTCTTGTTATTCATGTGTAAGTGTACAGATAAGCACAAGAATCTCAATTGTTTTTAAGTTCAACAAAATTTTGCAAAATATGCATCGTATGATTTTCTTTTTATCGAATTTAGTAACACTTTTTTAATGATTCTTAATAAAATCAGAAAATAATCGAAAATGTGAATACACTGCCAAATAGAGCGCGACAATATTTTTAAAAAGTTTGTCACGTTCACCCTGAATATTTTAAAAAATAAGTTCGAAATTTCATGTTCCACTCGATAAAACTCAGTACCTCTGTGGTAACTTTTTAAAATAAATGTTAACTTTTTTTATACCTCGGTTAAACTGTCAATGCTGGTAAAAGTTGGACACAAAATTTACCAGAAAAATAACTATTTAATGAAAAATAGCAATCAACATAATTCTCTAAAATTGGCATTTTCGTCCTATTTTTGGTGTAAAGTAATAGAAAAAATTCCCTTTTTAAAAACAGTCGTAATCCAAATTTGAGAACTTTTTGGCTATATGTGGTGTAATTCATTCATTTAAAAGCATTAGTTTAACTGTAAAATATTGTATACATTTTTCCTTCAAAAATGAATATAACAGCGAAAAACTCGATCTGGCCACGAGGGGCTGGAAGGATTTGTGATTAAACCGCAAGGTAACGCGTGGTTTGAGGGTGTCGGATGCGACGCAGCAGCGAGAACAACCTAAAATATTCACAAGCTCGAGGGGCTAATGGTCCGGCAACGCGTAATTTTCGAATGATTTTGCACTTTTTTTCCCAGAGACGGCTCAACACCCGAGACTGTCCTGCTAAAAGCTAATGGGCTGGCGACTTTCCACTATTGTTTTGCTCGTTTTTCTCGCCCTTTTGACAGCCTGTGTCTTTTTTTCTCTTCCCTCCGACAAATGTCAGCTTTCAAAAGGTGTTCGTTCTTAATTATCCATGCAAAAACCTGACTGGATATTAAATCTCATATAAGACATCTGTATGACAAAGGATTCAAAATTATTTTCATTTTATTCGTAAATTGTATTAGGGTAGGTGTGCCAAACACTGCGGATAAAAAATCAGGAGACTTCCTGCTGAAAAAGTTTGATAGGATGTGATGAAAAAAATAATTCTAAAAAAATAGTAGAAATCAAATCAAATCTGTCCAAATATGTTGGAAAATCTTATACTTTTCTACACAAATTTTCTCACTGCACCACACAAGACTTATGTTAAATCCTATACCATTCCAGAATCTTGGAAGTTTTTATCTAACTATCTTTGTCGAGAAATTTTGTACTTTTCTAGCAACATTTTCCCATCAAACCTCCACAAAATTTCTAAATTCCGAAAATTTCTGTCAAATTCTTTCCGTTGCAAAATCTTATACTTTTTCTATCAACCGTTTTTTATTGAAACGCTATAAAATCTTATCAGCACCAGACTTGTACCAAATCGTATTTTCAAGAACCTGGAAGAATTCTATCGAATTCTACTTTTCGAAAAATCTTATACTTTTCTACCAAGGTATTTTTATTAAAACTCTATAAAGTATAATATTTCTCGGCGGATACAATTTGATAAAAATTTCAAAGATTCTGATACGTAGGATTCGATTCAAGTCTGGATTGGATAAGATTTGATAGAATTTCATTGATAAACTTTTGATAGAATAGTATAAGATTTTTCGACCGGAAGATTTGGATGAAATCTTTGAAGATTTTAGAACATATGATTTGATGCAAGTTCTGTACCAATAAGATTTGATAGAATTTTAATACGAATCTGATAAGAGAAAAGTATAATATTTCTGGATTGTGGAAGATAGGATATAATACAAGTTCTTTGTAGATAAGATGTGATGGAGGTTTAATGAGAATCTCTTAATAGAAGAGTATAAGATTTCTCTATGGCTGGAATTTGATAGAAATTTCCAAAATTTTGGAATTTTTATAGATTTTATCAGATTCTTATTTCCTCATTTTATTTACTACCATTTATCTGAATTTAATGGATTTTTTTTATTTAAAAAATTTTGTTTTATTCGTTCAAATTATTTGTATTTGCCTTGATTTTATATGAATTTCATCAAATTCTCTTGAATTCCATTGAATTCTTTTAAATTGACTTCAATTTTACTGAATTCAATGGAATATTTCGGATTTTTAAAATATTTTTTAACTAATTTGAATTCACTTGTAATTCACACCGAATTCTTATTAATCCATCCTGAATTCTTTTAACTTCTTTTGAATACTCTTGTATTTTTTTATTCACCTCTGTTTTGTTATTTTGAATTCATCCAAGTGCACTCAATTCTACTTCTTTATTGATTTTTGTATGGTTTTCTTAAAATTCAGTCTGAAGTCTTTTAAACTCACTTTAAATTCTTAGGCATTTCATAAAATTCTTTTAAATTCTCTTGATTTTTTCGCAATTTATTCCAAATTTAATGATTTCAATTAATTTTTGTTTAACTTTGGAATTGTTTTCAATTTACTTTATTTCTTTTTTAATTTACCTTGAATTTTCATGAACTCCATCAATTTCTTCTCACTCCTCTTAAATTTTTCTAAATTCACTCGAATTTTCTGTAATCCTTTTTTTTTTAATTTACTTAAGTTCTGTAGAATTTGCTCTGCATTCTGTTTACGCTCATTTTACTCAATTCGATGGAAATTTTTTGATCTCTTAGATTTTGTTCATTGTATTTGATTTATTTACTGAAATCAGTGGAATAGTTTCGATTTTTTAAATTTTGTTTAACTCGTTTGAATTTATTTCGAATTCACCCTGAAGATTAGTAATTGATCCTAAATTATTATATTACTTTAATTTCTTTGGAATTGTATTGAGTTTTGTAGATTTCCCTGAATTTTCTTGAATTCACTTGAATTCTTATGAATTTCATCGAATTCTTATAATTTCTATTAACTTCCGCTAAATTCAATTGAATTTTATTTAACTCATTGGAGTTTCTACACTTACCGAAAAAATCCGGCTATTTGTACAGAAATTTCGGTACAAATAGCCTTTTTTTCCAACTTTCCCCATTCGTACTGAAAAAATCAGACTATTTGTACAAAAATATCGGTGCACGTAGCCACGACCCTAATTCATTGACTTTTTTTATTTGTGGAATTTATCCTGAATTCGGTAAAACTCATCTGAAATTTTGATAAATGTCATCAAATTTTATTGAATTCTTTGGAATTTAAAAGAAAATTTGTCACTTTCGGTCGCTTTATAGGTTTAAATTTAAATTGGTCACTTTTCTAAAGTAAATTAGGTTGTTGTAGCCCTGACTATTAGGAATTTCGAAGGTCTAAATATTCAATAATTATACACAATAGGCAATTTTTAATTCTAATTATTACAATTATCAGCTGCTGAAGCCTGAACAAATCCCATAAAGTTTGATTAAAGTATATCTTAGAAAATATTCTGACTGATTATTTTAATTTTTTTCAACTGATGAAGATATCTTAATTGTAAAGGTTTCGAGAGAGGAAAATAAAAATAGGCTTAAATATAGTTCTGAGTAAATTAAACAATTGAAGTTATATGATAAAACAGCTATAATTCTTGAAATAAATACGAAAAAAAATTTAAAGTGGCAGTTTGGTTCAGATGGTAAAATGCTAGGCCTGTTTTCCAGCACTGCAGTTTTAGAAGTCAACTGAAGATTAAGTTATTAATTAATAATAAAGTAATTAATTGAAGAAACGAATTTATTTATGACACAAACGAAGTTGACTGTTCTTTTCTAGTGAAAAATAAATATAAATAAACTTTAAACGGCAATAATAAGCGCAATAAATTACTTATAGAAAAAAATTATCTTCTTTTTCTTACATTGATTTTGATCTTAAAATGCAATAAACTATCACGATGGATCATGAGGAAATGTTTACTGAAGTAAATAGGACAGAAACAGCTACGGTGGTAAATCCTCGCTCGACTGGGATTTAACTCTTGTAAGCTGCCACTACGCATCGTAAATAATAGTTTAGCCTCCTTTTCCAGAAAAAAATCGGTGCTCGTAAATAATTAACTGGAAAATTTTGTCTTCACTTTTTATTCTCTGTAGAATTTTTAACCATTTTCTTTGTGCATCGTTTTTCCATATTTCTTCCTTTTCGTTAATACTATGTCCTTTAAACTTTAAATAACATTTTGAACCTCACGGTTTTATGCTCAAGATGAGTCTCATCAAGTAAGGTACTTCTACTCGAGTCAGAAAAAAAGTTTTTTAATTAAATTAAACAACTGTTTGGTTGAAAATTATCTGTTTTGCTTGAGGATTCAACAATGTTGTGGAAAATTGGTCTTTTTTGGTTGCATTAAACTATTTTTGGTTTAAAATGAAAATATTTTTGTTTTGTTGGAATATCACCTATTACATTTTTCCTTGAAAATTCAAGTATTTGGTTAAAAATTCATGTATTTTGTTGAAATTTTTCTTGTGGGATAATATTAATCTTCTTGATGACTAATTCATATTTTCGATTAAAAATTCATTTCTTTGGTTGAAAATGTAACTATTAGGTTGAAAATTCCTTGAAAAGTTCAAATATATGGTTAAAAATTAATTTCTTTGAATGAAAATTAGTTTCTTTATTGAAAATTTAGTTTGTTTACTGAAAATTAAACTATTCCATTTTTGGATGAAAATTGATATTTTTGGATAAAAATTAAATCTTCTTGGATGCAAATTCATGTATTTGGTTGAATATTTAAGTATTGTTGAAAATTTATTTTATTTGGTAAAAATTAATTTTTTTACTGAAAATGTCACTATTTTTTCAAGTTGAAAATTTATCTATTTTAGGTGAAAATTCAATAACTTTAATTCGTCTTTTTCGTAGAAAAGTAATTCCATTAGTTGAATATTCATCTTTTTGGTTAAAAATTCATTTCTTTGGTTGAAAATTCAACTACTTTATTGAATATTCATTTTTTGTATGGAAAATTTGTTACATAATTTTTTTTGAAAATTTGTGTTTTTTGAGTTAAAAGTTCAACTATTTGGTTGAAAATGATTTTTTTTTCGTTGAAGATTCATCATTTTAGTTAAAAATTCACTTCTTTAACTGAAAATTTACCAATTACATTTTTTTTACAGAATTGATCTTTTTTGAAATAAATGTAATCTTCTTGGTTAAAAATTCATCTGTTGGCTTGCAAGTCTGATCATTTCGTTAAAAATTAATTTTATATGGGTTATAAATAATTTTTTTATTGAAAATTCAATTGTTTTGTTAAAAATTCGTTTTTTTCTGTTAAAAAATTATTTTTTCATTTGAAATTGAACTATTCTATTTATGGTTAAAAATTTATCTTTTTTATTCGAAAATTCATCTGTTTGGTTGAAAAATTGTTGTTTTTTTCAGAAAATGTACCTTTTGGGTTGGAAATTCAACTATTTGGTTAAGGATTAATTTTTTAGATTGAATATTCATAATTTTAGTTGGAAAATTCAATTCTTTGATTAGAAATTTAACTATTTTGTTAAAAAAATGCTTCTTAGATGAACATTAATTTTTTAACTGAAAATGTAACTTTTTCATTTTTGTTTGAAAATTTATCTTTTTCAGTTGAAAATTCATATTTTTTTGATGAAAATTCAACTTTTTTCTTTAAAATTGATATTTTTAAGTTGAAAACTCAACTGTTTTGCAGCGAATTCGTCTTTTCGGCTTGAAAAATTAATATTTTGAATAAGTTTTTTTTTTCTTATTCACTGAAAAATCCTACTTGGTTGAACATTAAATTCTTTTGTTGAAAATTCCTCTTTTTTGTCGGAAAATTAGTCTGATTTTGTTGAAAATTGAGCTATTTTCTTGAAAATTCGTTTTTTTCTTGGTTCAAAATTTATCTTTTTGAGCCGAAATCTCAATTATTTGGTCAAAAATTCATATATTTGACGTATGTTTTACGTAATGTGGATGACCCATTATAAAATTATGTATGACTGTTTTTACTGTAAGTGCATAAAATAAATTTAGAAACAGACATTTTTCTTGGAATAATATTATTGATCTTCTAGGCGTAGGATTTTTCTTATACCCAAAAGAAACATTTAAAACGGCCAGAAAAAATGAGAAATTTGGTCAGGGAAAAGTCATGATAAGTCAAGGAATTCCTAAATTGGGATTTTGTGGCAATCCTGAATTTTTAAAATTTAATTGATAACTTTTTTTTACTAATGCCGATTACCCACACCGGATTGAAAATTTTTTTAAAATATCTCTGAAAATATTGCCACAAAGGGAATGCTCTTTGACCTGGAAATCGTTTGAAAACAGTTGATTTCATCCGCGGCTCTCGCACATTCGAACAATTCTACTGGAAAATTCAAAGCTCAAAATGACCGACGAAACAATAATACATCGGCGGCCAAAAATTGTTTCGCGTCTGTTCAAAATCTATTTGCATGGAAATGCGGAGGCTAAACGTAAAAGCAATTCGGTCGATCGCATTCGACACGCATGTATCCGCTAAAAGATAACTACGTGCTCGGGCAAAAATTGCTGGGATATCTGCGGCCGACCTTAAACCGGAAGAGGGTGAAGTGACATCAGCTTACCTTTTTTGATAACAAAAAATTCAGTTTGTTCATTCCTTCAGGGGCCGTCCCAAAAACTGCGCTACCAATTTGGGGTAGGGGGGGGGGGCTGGTCAAAAACTATGGTTGGTAACAGGGAGGCGGGGCGCACAGTGGGGAAAAAGTACATTTTTTGGATCAAAATACGATTCCGACTGAACCTGTGGACCGATTTGGATTTTTATTTTCTTTTTAAAAAGCTGATAAGATTTCTAAGAGATTTGTCGAGCCTGATTCTTGAATTAGGCTTTCATTTTTTTTAGAAGTAAACAAATATGACGAAAAGAATTACCATTTTTTCTATTTGACGTTCCCGGTGTTCGTCAATAACAAGAAAATTGTTGAAATCGCTTAAGTTTCATAGACTAACATTAGTTAAAGATGTCCCAATATTATATAATAAACAAAAAAAATTTTTATAAACAAGCAAAATTCATAATTTGTTGATTAATCCTATGATTTTTTAAGACAAAATTAGTAAACAAATGCATTAATCAGGCACTTTTCGCAAAATTAATAATTCTTTGATTCATTTTATGATTTTTTCAAAAAAATATAATAAAAAAATGCATTATTCGGGCATTTGTCGGCAGAAAAATTTGTCTTTTTCTATGTCAGTCCTTTCAGTTGGGAACTTTATGACAATTTCAGCAACATTCATGATCCTTTGATTAATTTTATGAGTTTTTTGAACAAATATAATAAAAAAATGCATTATTGGGGCATCTGTCGACGGAAAAATCCTTTTTTTTCTATGCGAGACTTTTTAATTGGGATCTTCATAAGAAATTCAGCAAAATTCATGATTAGTTGATAAATTTTATGATTTTTTAAAACAAATTTAATAAACATTCGGGCATTTGTGGACGGAAAAATTCGTTTTTTTTTTCGATGTCAGTCTTTTTAATTGGAAACTTCATGAAAGACTTTCTGATAAACTTAAACTGAAAGGACTGAGACTGAAAAAAAAACTTTTTCGTCGACAAATACCCAAATAATGCATATGTTTATTAAATTTGTTTAAAACATCATAGAATTTATCAACTAAGTTCGAGTGTTAATGAAATTATCATTAAGTTCCCAATTAAAAAGACTGGCATAAAAAAGAAAAACAATTTTTCCATCGACAGATGCCCGAATAATGCATTTGTTTGTTAAATTTGTTTTAAAGAATCATAAAATTTATCAACTAATCATGAATGTTACTGAATTTCTTATGAAGATTTTAATTAAAAAGTCTGTCATGGAAAAAAAAGATTTTTTTCGTCGACAGATTCCCCAATAATGCATTTGTTTATGATATTTGTTTTAAAAAATCATAAAATTAATCAAAGAATTATGAATGTTGCTGAAATTGTCATGAAGTCCCCAACTGAAAGGACTGGCATAGAAAAAAACGGATTTTTCTGCCGAAAAATGCCCGAATAATGCATTTGTTTATTAATTTTGTTTTAAAAAATCATAGGATTAATCAAGAAATTATGAATGTTGCTGAAATTGTCATGAAGTCCCTAATTTAAAAAATTGGCATACAAAAAAAAAACGAATTTTTCTGCGGAAAATTCCTGATTAATGCCTTAGTTTATTGAATTTGTTTATAATATTAACAATAATAATCTCAAGAAGAAATATCTTCATCAGCATATTGTTTTTATTAAAATTTCTTGCAATATAACTTGAAAAAACGTAAAATTATGGAAAATCGTAGAAAACATTATTTCAACAAATAATTTGTTTATAACAAAATTTTTGGTTTATTATATAATATTGGAACATCTTTAACTAACGTTACTCTATGAAACTCAGGCGATTTCAACAATTCTCCTGTTATTGACGAACACCGGAAACGTCAAATAGAAAAAATGGCCATTTTTTAGTCATATTTGTTTATTTATAAAAAAATTGAAAGCCTAATTCAAAAATCAGACTCGACAACTCTCTTAGAAATCTTATTAGCTTTTTAAAAAGAAAAAAAACATCTAAATCGGTCCATAGGTTCAGTCGGAATCGTATTTTGAACCAAAAAATGTACTTTTTCCCCACTGTGCGACGCACCGAGAAACATGCGTCAATTTAGGATTTTTACCACGCGCCGGTAAGGCGATGCGTTTATCCAGTGTATCCACAAGCACTGCTCCCCAACGTTCCTATCTAGGCGCACACGCAAACATATCCATGCATTTTCGTTTGCGTTCGAGCATGAATAGGCCTTTAAGAGCGCTCAGTGACGAGCAGGACACGCGTGTCTCATCTCCCCACATAAGCCTGGCACATTCAGCCCCAAATCACAATTTTGATCAGAATTTAAATATTACCGGTTTTTATTAAATAAATGTGTGTAAATGCATTGAAAAATTTAAGTTTGATAAGCAAACTTTACAAAAAACCTTAGGTTGTAAATATTATGCTATTTTCAAACATTTCTTTCCGTTTTAGAATGCTACAGAAGAACAGGATTCAAGTGTTGAAATTTTTATCGTTTTTACTTTTAATTAAATACTATTTTTATTTCGAGATATTCAATATCATTATTTCTGTTATTCATGAGCAGAACAGTAATAACAACCACATATTTCAAGAGAAAATTCGGTAATTTACGAGTTCACAACTTGCTCAAAAACTGATTTATTGTCCAAAATATGTGAGGTACATGGTGGAGTCCATGTTAAGTGATGATAAGAATTTTCTTGTTGGAATTGGATTTGGTTGTAACTCGGTGTATTCAGTTCGTTCACAGTGAAGTTTTACCCCAACAAACATTTTCGAAAAATTAAATAAAAATGTAGACATGTGGGACTTTCAAACTTGTAGTGCCTTTTTTTCTTTTGAAAATTCCATATCTTTAATTATAATTGCCTGATTTTACTCTTTTAGGTCTTAGTTTTTTTCAACAACATGCACTTTCATATTTAAAAAATTTCTAAAACAAAAAAATTGTTGACTTTTTCTGAAACACAAAAAATTTTGTTATTGAAAATACGTCATTTTAAAATTTTCCGATTTCTTTTCAGATTAAGATCTAAATGTGTTTTGAGAGTTCCTTGACCGCTGTATCCCACAGTGGCACAGAAGTTCGAAAGGCGAAAAATACGAAGATTTGTATAAAATTCATTACTTAAGGATTCTTTGAGCATATTCAGCATGGCGGATCCAATATGGCAAAGAACGTCTTTTTTAAATTATCTGAATTGTATAAAACTAATGTTTTTTTTATAGATTTGTTGAGTCCGAAATTGCTAATATTACATACAGAATTACAAATAAAAATGGCGGATTCAAAATGGCAACCAGGATGTTTTAAAATGATTTTTAATGCAATATTTGAACGCTTTGACTGAAAAAAAGCTTAAAAAATGTGTTTTAAATATATCAAATAATTTATAAAAATTCTGCTAGCAATTTTGAATTCGTCATTTTGAATTTCCATGCAATATTTTTTGACCAATTTTGTGCCTGTGCAAGTATACCTGATTACCAATAATTTCAGACCTTAAAAAGTTAAATCAGTTAATTAGAACCAAAGATATAGAAGTTTTTAAAAAAAGGTATCCAAAATTTCATTGTCCATATCTCCACCATTTTTTTAAAATTTTCAAAAAAATGTTCTGTGGTTTTTCTACGCTACCAAAAGTCAGAATACACCAAGTTAAAACCAAATCCCATTCCAAAACGAAAATTCTTGCGATTACTTGACATGGACTCCATCACAGATAAAGTCGATTTAGTTAGAAATAAATCACATGATCTAGATTGACTTTGACTACCTCCAAATATGTTTTTAAATGCTGAAACAAATCTTACTAAAAGAGACAATTTTTAAAAATCAGAAATTAAACTAAAGAATGAAGTATTGTAAAAAAACACCCCATTACAAATATTTTTATAATAAGCATAATAAGCTTTAAATATCTAAAATAATTATATCGTGTAACATTAAAAAACAACAAACCTTTGAGCCTCCTCCTTAAGTCCCATTGTTCCAAGTAATGATTCTGTAACCATCTTATCAACCTGTGTTGATTCAAGTGTTGCATTCTTTACTAGATACTTGGCTGGAGTACCCGACTGCGCCGTAGATCCCATTACTACTTTGACTTTGAGATCCTGCTTTTTCCAACTCTCACCAACATGCTCTTGGAGAATTGATCCATCCAATACAAGCCACTCGTGTCGCTTGTTCGAGGTGACTGCCTCCTTTGGTTCCGGAAGCTCTACGTTTCCACCTTGCCAGCTAACAGGCACCGCGTCCATTAACTCTTCGGCGCTTTTACTCCTTAAACAAGCTGAGTCGCTGCACCTTGTCAAATTCAAAAATAAATCGTTCATTTGCTCTGATTTACTAAGCTCATCGCCAGGAAAAATAGCGCTACCGCTTGAAATCCAAGCTCTAGCGAAGAGGTCATTTGCCTTTCGAGCACCAATTAGAGTCGTGACGAGAGTACCGCCAGCTCGATGTCCCCAAATTGTGACATTGCTTTTATCACCACCGAAATGATGAATGTTATTCTGAATCCATTTCAAAGCTACAATAATGTCCGAGAGCCCGTAGTTTCCAGAAGTCGGTGGATGCGTCGTTCTCGATAGAGGTTCCACAGCAAGAAATCCAAAGACACCCATTCTGAAAAAAAAAAATATTTAAGGGCTGGAATGTGTACTTTAGGCTTCGATATGGAACTAAAAAAAGTAGCAAAAAAGTATCCTCAAAAATAAAATAATATTTAAAAAGTGACTCTTTTAAAACAGTCAAAAATTTCGTTTTTTTCGTCCCCTAACCGAAAGTACGTCTCGCCGGCTGCATTTTTGTCCGGTAACAGTGGCTTTTGCGGCCTGCTAGAGTTAACGCAATCTCTGATTGGCTGCGAGATTTTGTGGCTCGCTGACGTAGCAACCTGACGTAGCAACGCTCACTCAGTATTGTGTTATTGCGTACTTAGCCTCCGACAAAAATTTAACTTGACAGGTGTATGGAAAAAGAGAGGTCGCTCGTCTTTGACTCGGAATTCGATATATCGGCTCGGGATCGGTCGAGTTTTAGATAATCATTCGACGGATGTGCATTTCTCACTTGAACCAAGCGGAGAGGGAAATTTGACAATAGGTTGACGTCACTCGGTGAACCCCGACTCATCTTCTGCCTGTTTAAATCGGTCATGCGTTAGACCGGAGTGAAAAGGCTGAAATTCATTTTTGCCATAGTGGAAGAGTTGTACTTTGGCATCAAAAAGATAATGCAAAAAAAAAAAAACTTTTCGAACCGAACAATTTCTTCCGTTTGGACTTATGATTCTAAAATTGGAATTCCAAAGAGGAATAATAATATAAAATCAGGGTAGCCGCAAAACCGGGAAAAGTAATAAATTACTGAGAATTTGATTAAACCGCGAAAAACTGGGAAATAACAGTAAATTTTTTTTTGACCGGGAATTTGACAAACTTCTCTAAGAAACATCTATACAATCACTTGGAATATCACAAATTTTACATAACCTGATATATGTGCAATTTTAAATTAGTTAGATTTCAGTTCTTCCTAAATGTGAAGTTGATGAATTCAATTGTGAACTTTTTCAATTATGAAATGATTCAGTTTACAATGCGTGATTAGCGCTAGTTTCGCCCCAACTCTAGAGTGATCTATGAATACCACTGAGATTTCTTTTAGAAATGAAAGCATTAATGTTCACCTCAGTGTATCGAAATATATTTATATTATTGAAATATTGCTTCAAGGGTATTTTGAAATTAGGAATTTGTAGAAATATGTGAGTTTATGAATCAACCACAAATAAACAATGTTGTTCGGAAGATTGCAAAAATTACAAATTAAAAGCGTTTGAAATTATATTTCTTTTGATAAATAACGGTTAAAGCTGATAAACTGTAAATATAAATCAATTCATTATTTGTTTAGTTAAATTGTATTTCAAATATTATAAATTGAATAATAATGGATTTTACAAGACGATTCTGAATAGTGAATCTGTTAAAAAAAATAAAAATAAAATAAAAATACAGGATGTAATACTGTTCAAATTCGAAAGCCTTAGGCTTAGTAGTTAAATAATTTGAAACATCCAGATGCAACTCTACAGCCTATTTTCAACCTGCATTCAATTTTAAATTGTCTTTTAAGGTCATGTGACGAGTGGGTCACGTGACCGGCTTCCTACCTTAACAACACTTTTTTTAATTATCAACTTATTTTCACACGAATAGCCACATCGAGTTGAAAATTTGGGATAATGAATAAGAAGCACTAAGAAACGCAGCTCTGGTCCTAAAT
>JAABKJ010002701.1:0-27343 GCA_011634705.1 Andricus grossulariae
GGTGTCATTTCCACCTTAGCATACCGTGACCGCATTTTAGGTCAAGAAGTTCCAAGCGATAGGTGCAGAGCGTGTCAAACACACGTTGAGTACCTAGAACGCATACTATCGGGGTGTACCACCCACGCAGGAATGACGTATATCTACAGACACACTCGCACACTCGAGGCCTGACAATGTTCTTTTAATACGATGTATAAGAAGTTATAGTGTGCTCTAGTTTCATCAGACGATTTGAAAGCTGCAGCACATATATGTTTAGCGATTGAGCCATTCCTCGCGTTAGTGCTCATAAAAACAGTATTTTATTCTCCTACTTGTGATATTGTACTATTCAAAGTTTTATTTTCAATAAAATCCGCATTCTATGATACTTTTCACACCAAATAACCTAACCGCTTGGGAAACCGTCCACCCAGTTCGGCCGCGACTCTTACTACTCTTGTAGTGTATTCACCCCTGTCTGAGGAAATAAATATAGATTTATTTTGTAATAAATTTATTTTCTGTCACTTCCTTTATTCACGAATACCCACGTTCCACATACTCAATACCTTATTCGAATAATCAAACTATATTCCCATGAAAAAACGTTACCGAGCGGGGCGAAAATCAATTGATTTCCAAGAACCCACATTCAGTGGTTAAACAAGGCTTATATGATTTCACGCATGTATGGCAACCTGGAGCAATTTCACCGGAATTTGGCCTAAATAATTTTTATTCATGGATTTTATGGCAAACCGGAGCAATATCCCCGGAGTACGCCGGTTTTAAACATGTATTTCCATCAAACACACGCCTATGAGAGCAATTTAGAAGAGCTAGAAAATGTTCCGGAGTGGGGCGAATATCGATTCATTTCCAAAAAACCACCTTGAGCGGTTAAACAAGGTTTATATAATTTTACGCATGTACGGCAAACTGCAGCCATTTCCCCGAAGTACGCCGGTTTTAAACATGTGTTTCCATTAAATACACGCCTATTAGACCAATTTAGAATAGCTGGAAAATGTTCCGGAGTGGGGCGAATATCGATTGATTTCCAAAAAACCACCTTGAGCGGTTAAACAAGGTTTAAATGAGTTTAATTATGTATGGCAAACTGGACCAACTTCTCCGGAATTTGGTCCGATTAGTTTTTATGTATGGATTGCATGGCAGACTGGAGCAATTTCCCCGGAGTACGCCGGTTTCAAATATGTATTTCCATCAAATACACGCCTATTAGAGCAATTTGGAAGAACTAGAAAATGTTCCGGAGTGGGGAGAAAATATATTGATTTGCCGAAACCCACCCTTAGCAGTTAAACAAGGATTATATGATGTTACGCGTGTATGACAAACTGGAGCGATTTCCCCGGAGTACGCCGGTTTTAAACATGTATTTCCATCAAATACATGCCTAATAGAGCAATTTAGAATAGCTAGAAAAGGTTTCGGAGTGGGGCGAACATCGATTGATTTCCAAAGAACCACCTTGAGCGGTTAAACAAGATTTATATATATATGATTTTACGCATGTATGGCAAATTGAAGAGATTTCCGCGGAGTACGCCGTTTTAAACACATAGTACGATCAAATATACGCCTATTAGAGCAATTTGGAAGAGCTAGAAAACGTTCCGGAGTGGGGAGAAAATAGATTGATTTGCCGAAACCCACCCTGAGCAGTTAAACAAGGATTATATCATGTTACGCGTGTATGACAAACTGGAGAAATATCCCCGGAGGACGCTGGTTTTAAACATGTATTTCCATCAAATACACGCCTTTCAGAGCAATTTAGAATAGCTAGAAAATTTTCCGGAGTGGGGCGAAAAACGATTGATTCACAAAAAATCACCTTGAGCGGTTAAACAAGGTTTATATGATTTTAGGCATGCATGGCAAACTGGAACAACTTCCCTAGAAGTTGGTTCGATTAATTTTTATTTATGGATTTTATGGCAAACTGGAGCAATTTTCCCGGAGTACGCTGGTTTTAAACATGTGTTTCCTTTAAATACACGCCTATTAGAGCAATTTAGAATAGCTGGAAAATGTTCCGGAGTGGGGAGAATATCGATTGATTTCCAAAAAACCACTTTGAGCGGTTAAACAAGGTTTATATGATTTTACGCATTTATGGCAAGCTGGACCAACTTCCCCGGCGTACGCCGTTTTCAAGCATGTATTTCCATCAAATGCACGCCTATTAGAGCAATCTAGAATAGCCAAAAAACGTTCCGGAGTGGCGCGAAAATCGATTGATTTCTAAAAACTCACATTTAGCGGTTAAACAAGGATTATATGATTTGACGCATGTGTGGCAAATTGAAGCAATCTCCCCGGAGTACGCCACTTTTGAACATATATTTCCATCAAATGAACGCCTATTCGAGCAATTTAGAATAGACAAAAAAACGTTCCAGAGTGGGGCGAAAATCTATTGATTTCCAAAAACTCACATTTAACGGGTAAACAAGGTTTATATGGTTTTACGCATGTATGGCAAACTGGAGCAATTTCCCCTGAGTACGCCGATTTAAACACATATTACGATCAAATACACGCCTATTAGAGCAATCTAGAGTAGCTAGAAAAGGTTCCGGAGTGGTGCGAAAATCGACTGATTTCCAAAATACTACTTTGAGCGGTTAAACAAGGATTATACGATTTTACGCGTGTATGGCAAACTGGAGAAATATCCCCGGAGGACGCCGGTTTTAAACATGTATTTCCATCAAATACACGCCTATTAGAGCAATTTAGAATAGTTGGAAAAGGTTCCGGAGTGGGACGAAAATTGATTGATTTACAAAAAATCACATTTAGCGGTTAAACAAGGATTATATGATTTTACGCATGTGTGGCAAACTGGAGCAATTTCCCCGGAGTACGCCAGTTTTAAACATGTATTTCCATCAAATGAATGCCTATTAGATCAATTTAGAATAGCTAGAAAACGTTTCGGAGTGGGGCGAAAATCGATTGATGTCCAAAAACCTACCTTTAGCTGTTAAACAAGGATTATATGATTTTACGCATGTATGGCAAACGGAGCAGTTTCCCCGGAGTACGCCGTTTTTAAGCATGTATTTCCATTAAATACACGCCTATTAGAGCAATTTAGAATAGCCAAAAAACGTTCCGGAGTGGGACGAAAATCGATTGATTTATAAAAATCCACATTTAGCGGTTAAACAAGGATTATATGATTTTACGCACGTGTGGCAGACTGGTGCAATTTCCCCGGAGTATGCCAGTTTTAAACATGTATTTCCATCAAATACACGCCTATTAGAGCAATTTGAAAGAGCTAGAAAAGGTTCAGGAGTAGGTTGGAAATCGATTGATTTCCAAAAAACCACCTTGAACGGTTAAACAAGGAATATGATGTTACGCGTGTATGGCAAACTGGAGCGATTTCTCCGGAGTACGCCGGTTTCAAACATGTATTTCCATCAAATACACGCCTATTAGAGCAATTTAGAATGGTTGGAAAAGGTTGCGGAGTGGGACAAAAATTGATTGATTTACAAAAAATCACATTTAGCGGTTAAACAAGGATTATATGATTTTATGCATGTATGGCAAACTCGAGCGACATCCCCGGAGTACGCCGGTTTTAAACATGTATTTCCATAAAATACACGCCTATTAGAGCAACTTAGAATGGCTAGCAAAGGTTCCGGAGTGGGGCGAGAATCGATTGATTTCCAATAAACCACCTTGAGCGGTTAAACAAGGTTTATATGAGTTTAAGCATGTATGGCAAACTGGAGCAATTTCCCCGGCATGTGCCGGTTTTAAGCATATATTTCCATCAAATACATGCCTATTAGAGCAATTTAGAATAGCTAGAAAACCTTCCGGAGGGGCCGAAAATCGTTTGATTTCCAAAAACCCACCTATAGCTGTTAAAACAAGGTTTATATGAGATTAAGCATGTATGGCAAACTGGAGCAATTTCCCCGGCGTGTGCCGGTTTCAAGCATATATTTCCATCAAATACATGCCTATTAGAGCAATTTAGAATAGCTAGAAAACCTTCTGGAGGGAGGCGAAAATAGGTTGATTTCCCAAAACCCACCATTAGCGGTTAAACAAGGATTATATGATGTTGCGCGTGTATGGCAAATTGGACAAATTTCCACGGAGTACGCCGTTTTAAACACATATAACGGTCAAATACACGCCTATTAGAGCAATCTAGAGTAGCTAGAAAAGGTTCCGGAGTGGTGCGAAAATCGATTGATTTCCAAAATACCACTTTGAGCGGTTAAACAAGGATGATATGATGTTACGCGTGTATGGCAAACTGGAGAAATTTCCGCGGAGTACGCCGTTTTAAACACATATTACGATCAAATACACGCCTATTAGAGCAATCTAGAGTAGCTAGAAAAGGTTCCGGAGTGGTGCGAAAATCGACTGATTTCCAAAATACTACTTTGAGCGGTTAAACAAGGATTATACGATTTTACGCGTGTATGGCAAACTGGAGAAATATCCCCGGAGGACGCCGGTTTTAAACATGTATTTCCATCAAATACACGCCTATTAGAGCAATTTAGAATAGTTGGAAAAGGTTCCGGAGTGGGACGAAAATTGATTGATTTACAAAAAATCACATTTAGCGGTTAAACAAGGATTATATGATTTTACGCATGTGTGGCAAACTGGAGCAATTTCCCCGGAGTACGCCAGTTTTAAACATGTATTTCCATCAAATGAACGCCTATTAGATCAATTTAGAATAGCTAGAAAACGTTCCGGAGTGGGGCGAAAATCGATTGATTTCCATAAACCTACCTTTAGCTGTTAAACAAGGATTATATGATTTTACGCATGTATGGCAAACGGAGCAATTTGCGCGGAGTACGCCGTTTTTAATCATGTATTTCCATTGAATACACGCCTATTAGAGCAATTTAGAATAGCCAAAAAACGTTCCCGAGTGGGGCGAAAATCGATTGATTTCCAAAAACCCACATTTAGCTGTTAAACAAGGATTATATGATTTTACGCATGTATGGCAGACTGGTGCAATTTCCCCAGAGTACGCCGGTTTTAAACATGTATTTCCATTAAATACACGCCTGTTAGAAAAATTTACAATAGCTAGAAAACGTTCTGGAGTGGGGCGGGAATCGATCGATTTTGAACATGGTCCTTTTACACTTCAGACAGAAAAAATATACTGGAAACGGGATTAGTGCCCGGTTTCGGTTATGGCCCTCGACACAAATCCAGGGACTTTGAACGTAAACAGGCGGAACCGCAAGAACGATTTCTGTTGGATTTTGAGGCATTACGCAACCTGATGCAACTAACGCAGTGTGAGTACGGCCCTCAATCTATTTTCATGCTTGAACCCGCGGTTCCTCTTATCGCGAAACCGCCAAGCGACATCAATTTTATCGAAATACACAAATCCAGTTTATGGAAATCGAAGTTCCAGACTGTTTGAATAGGATTTACCATGTAATAAAAGTGTTAAATTATGTTTCAATTTGACGCTTATATTTTTTGAGCCACAAAGGCTATCAAATTGAAGCAGTTCCATTTTGTTGATAACTTAAAACTTTATCAAAAAATGTAAATTCAAAATATACGGCTAAAAAGCAGGTCTTCGGAGAAAAGTTTGAAATTATATTATCAAACATATCTTATGAAAAAAACACATTTTTTATGAAAAAAGATTCAAACTTAAAAAAATTATTATTTGAGTAGTAATTTTGTAATTTTGATTTTTTCACTGTAGTTTCTTAACAATTTCTTGAAAATGGTTGACTTTGAATAAAGCATGCCTTATTTTTTCAGAGAAAAAACATTTAACTTTACCATGTACAATTTTAGAAATAATAAAGAATCTTCCAATATATTCATTTCTTTTGAAAAATTATTTCTTTAAAATAAATTGTTTTAAACATTTCAACTATAGAAAACTTTAATTGTAAAATTGGAAACGGCAGAGTTGTGGAAAATGTTTTTCTCGAAAAAAGAAGTCAATCCTTATTAAAATTCAAGTGTTCTCAAAACATCGGTAAGAAGGGACAGTAAGAAAATGTTTTTTGCATGTTTGAATATTTCACGTTAAAAAAATTGTGGATCAAATATGGAGACCATTATAGTCTAAATTCGTGTTTTGTTCGTTGTTCATAAACACTGTCCGTCATATTGCATCCGCCATTATGTTTTTTGTAAAAATGTCGACAAATATGTTATCATCGACTCATTAATCTCCAGTATGACAATTTTCCTCGAAAGCGAATAAGTTGTTTATACAATCGTCCGCCATATTGCATCCGCCATTTTTTTTCTGTAGAATCGACATCAAATTTTTTCTCGGCAACCGAAAAACCCCCTGAGAGTAAAATTTCAAGTTTAGATTATCAAATCTTATCTGTTTGCTAATTTGTTGGCGACTTGGTCCGCTCGGGTGCGGAAAACCTGACAGGTTTGAAGGATCATAGTCAAATTTTACGTAGTTTGCCATAAAACTTATTAGAGGGTTTCGAAAGAGCTTATATTGATTAACGAATACGAAGAAGGTCAAGCCCATGTACGCTCTGTAGTAGGAGAGATAAGCGAAAACAGCTTGAGGTGACCTTGCGTCTAACGGAGGGTTAAAATCTAATTTTTCGCATGACATATACCTTAATTAGAGGAAAGAAAAGAGTTTATGTAACACGGATAAAATCTTAATGCGTTCCAATAATTTCTTATTCTCTTTCATCTGTTCTCCATAAAACGTATTTCCTATCTGCTCAAATCCATAATTTTCTATCCGTCACCGTATTCGTTTCTATCCGTGTACTACTTCGATTTTATCTAGTCACCTACCAGGGATTGAAAAGGCATCCGCGACAATGAATGCTTATTCTCTTCAATCCTTCTATCCGTCATCTAATCCTTGTCTACCCATGAACTACTTTGATTTTTATCAGTATGTAATATGAATAGAATATCAATCCGTGCAAATCATTACTTATACTTCTTCAATCCTTCCATCAAAAAACTTATGGACTATTTGTTATAATTCGTGATTTCCTATCCGTCAATGAATCATTGTATATCAGCGAGCTACGTTGCCTGTTTTCGTTATGTAATACAGATAGAAATTGTATCTTCACCAATCATTATCGACCCTCTACAATCTTCTTCGCATGAAAAATTTTTTCAACATAATTATTGAAAATCGTTCGAAGCAGTACGGATAATTCCAAATAATAATAGCAGCAGCAAGTCCTTGCTAGTTATATGCCAAGAGTGTTTAATACTCAAGTGAAAAAATACGTTTTTTATGTCACACCGATTATTTATTGCAAATACCATGAAGTTTATAATGTACGCTTACTGTTATCAAGACTATTTCAAGAGATAAAATGAAGAAATATTAAAGGAAGAATACACCGAATTTACTCATAAATCAGAATGTTACGATTTGCATTGCGTGCATATGTCCATTTCTACTCTATCTCGAAATCATTATACTTTTATTTTGTGCTTAAATTCAATTGAAGACTTCAAATACAGTATATTTCATCTTCAATTCTCACAGTTAATTTGAACTATGCAAATATATTTAAGTAAAATGTTTATTCACATACATCATGGAAATTTCATGATAAGAACGTCTTCTGAAAAAAATCTGTATTAATGAAGAAATAATGAATGTTTTTAGTATTCTTGAGATTGAAAACAATGATTATAAATCAGTGAAAATAATAAATATGTTGCGTTCAATTGTCGTGGCTATAAAAATAGCAATTGCGATAGAATACGTATCGAATCGGACAAATTGTTACTTGCGGAAAGCTGAGATATATTTTTAAAATAATTATAGATGTATTATATTATTATAGTTACCAATATAATTAAGAATAACGGTTAAAAATAAGACCAGAGTACAAAGGATCCTCATCTTTTACAATTAGATGTAAAACTATATCTAACAGAGTAATTAATATGTATTCTGATTCGTTATTAGAATAAATATTGTCTTAACGTTAGATAGTTTCAAGGAAAAAAGTTATTTACGCAGTTCTTGAAAACTGACGTCACTCTTTATATAATCTTGTGCATACGCATGTGTATCTTATACATATTTTATTATATAAATTTATTATCATTCGTTCATATTACTTTCGGTAATGACAAAATAGAAAATATTCTGCCAATTTTTTGTTGTTGGAGATACATTAAATACATTTTCGGTTTCATATGAAAATCCTGATACAATAATAAAAATAACTTATAGCAGCTGTAATATAATTTTTTTTAAATTCTTGTTTTATAAAAAAACCATACAATCGAGTAAAGTTTTTGTAGTCTTAGAAAATAAATTTGGAGAAAAAGGCTCTTATTGATTGTACATGTTTACAATAATGTATGTTTAGATTTTCATAATACTTCCATAGTGATTTTGAATTTAAAAAATTTCAAAGGTTATAACATTATAAATTTTCTATGATAAATATGAATTTAAAACTCACATTCTATGCTATCGTTAAAAGTTATCCATAAATAAATAATGTATGATATAATATTAAAAAATAAATATTTTTTTCTCGATAACTTTGAAATAAATCATAGCTCATCATTTTGACGATATTGGGGTAAACATCCCGTTAATCATAACGCTATTTTTTTTCTTTTTATCTTTTTTGAATTAATTAAAATTTCATTTAACACTATACTATGCTGAAACTCAGTGGTTTTTATCATTAAATGTTACATTTAACAAATCTTTTTAACAATGTACACGGTTAGAAATTTCTGTAGGAATTTTCAGAGACGCGTCACGAAACCTTTATGCAGAAGCCGTTTCTAAATTTTCCTAAACTGTAACAGATATTTCAGCAACGGTAACTGCATAACGCTTGAGTCACATGTTTCAGAAAATTTTGTTACCGTTTAGGAATTTTCTTTTACTGTAACTGAAAATTTCAAGGGTTTAAAAAATTTGTTTGGTTAATAATTTTAATATAAAATATGTATTCTATATTTATCCTGAGGATATAAATAGTAAAAAAAATATGTCTGACGTTAATACAAACGACTTCTCATGTCTTTTTGTTATATAATAGTACGTACACTCATTGCATCGAATATATGATCAAAGCCCATCGTTATTTACAAACAAACTTCGCTCGTATATAGACTTACTATAATTTATATTTTCAAGGTAAATAGACAATGCAAATTTATATTGAAATCAATGAACCCGACAATATCCGTTCCTTGATTCACGTTGTAAATCAATGAATGAGAGCAATGGGAGAAAGAACGATTCACAATTACAGACTCAGCGTATCTAGCCAGGAGGGCGTCATTTAATGTAAATAGCGGACTCGCCATCCAATTGAAACCTGGATCAAATCGATTAAAACCTGGATCAAATCCTTTTCAATATTCAATTATTCCACTTTATTTTACACTTCATTGCTTCCGATTACCACTGAACCACCATGCTTTGTCTCCCACGAACGCGATCGAGAAGCAGCGAGTGCGCATGCAACTGCGCACTTTTGTCGGTTACGATAGCTCTTAAGTCTTTAAATTTAGTAAAATTATTAACGAGTGAACAAAAGACCAAAAACAGATTAGAGAATAAAAACGGTATTTTATTACATTCTCATCATTTATGATTGAGAAAGTATTAGATTTGTCAGAAATTTCACACCACAGTTTGTCAACGGATCTCCACATTTCGAGACACGATAAGTCTCGAAAAAATGAACGAATAAAATTGAACTTTGGCACTCTATTTTGGGGTCCACCCAAAATATATGAATCTACCATTTTTTATGTAACCGTGTTTTGATAGGACTCGTTTTTTTATTTTATGAATAGAAAATTAATAAGTCGATAATTCTAATATTAAGCCAAACGACAGATAAGTAAAAAAGTTAAAAAGAAGAATTGTAGCTTTTCAAAAAACCTATAATTTTCCCCCAACCACTTTTTGATAGAAATTGGTATTTTGGTTTTATTTTATGAAAACACTATGTAAAAGATCGAAAATTCAAATTTTAAACTAAACGCAAAGAAATATGGTTAAAAGCCTCAAAAAGTAATTATTGCTTCCGAGAAGTTCTATTTTATTTTTCATATCTATTATTTTATATGACTTGTCATTTTGGTTTTATTTAACGAAAATACTACGGAAAAATAGAAAATTCAAATTTTGAGCTAAGCGAGGTGAGATACGGAAGAAAATTTTTGCAATGAATTGCAGCTTTCAAAAAGTCCAACAAAATTTGTTTTAACCATTTTTGAAAGTACTTTTCATTTTGGTTTTATTTATTGAAAATACTATGGGAAAATACAAAATTCAAATTTTGAAACAAGCGACGCAAAATATTTTTAAAAAATCTTTTAGAGCTATTATAGCTTTTAAAAAGTCCTGCCAATTTTCTTGTAACCTTTCTTAAATAAGACTTGTCATTTTGGTTTTACTTATTGAAAGTACCTACTATAGAGAAAATCAAAAATCTAAATTTTGAACCAAACGGCGTGAACTATACTTAATTAGGTGGAAAAATTCAGAATATGAAGATGCATATAAATACTGGGATCTAAAAGAGATGTTTTCAATAAACTTTCATTCAAGCATTCCAAGTACAAAGAATAAATATCCAAGCGCGGGGTACTCCATTATCCAGCGCGAGATTCAAAAGACGCGCGCCCTAGGCGCGCTCAAACATTCGAGCAAATTTTTTTTATAACCACAGGTTAATTTTAAAGTTACATATCATATTTTTATAGTAAATGTATCTTGTCTTATGACAAGAAGTTTTTTTTATAAATATTGATGAATATACCGAATTTCTTCAAAAGAAAATTATGATACCAATTTATGGTTCAGGCCTTTAGAAATTAGGAATCAGGTTTTAAAATTTCCCGGAATAAAAATTAACAAAGTATTCGTTTTCAAACTTTATTGTCCATTATACCCTGACGCCTATAAAATGTAGACCCCACCGGCAGAGCTAGCAATTTACAGGAAACAGCTAGCAATAGATGATTTGCAAGTTAAAAAATCAGATTTGCTATCCAGCGAACATAACTATTGCAGGTAAACAAATTGACTAATGAATACAAAATTGATACAATCAAGGTAAATAATATAAATTTTATGTAATATTTAAAATACATTAGTGATGACCCTTGCGGGTTTTTGGGATAATTGCGCCCTTGTCTTGAGTTGGACTTCACGACATAAAATAAAGTCTCGCTCCCGGCCAAGGGCGAGATCTAGAAACCGTATTGCTCATGCCATGGCTATTTTTTAATTGGAGTTTAACTGAAGACGTAGTCAACTAGAATTATTTTTACTCAGGTCTAATTTAGTTCTCAATTTTAAATTCTTGTAACGATGTCGAATATAAGACTCCTACGACGTCAAAGGGATCGAATTCTCTACCAAGTATAGCTTGGGTATGTGTTTGGATCATGTGCATTAACATAAAGTTTTACTTTTTTTAAATTCAATTATTGGTGTGGCTGTAGAGAATCCTGGTTTACAACTATTACACTAAAATACAAATCTATTGGGCGGCGTTTGCCTACTTGAACTTCGTCCATTTCGCTTTGCGTTAAGTCAGTAACTTTGCCGCTTCCTATGTTTATTTTCGCCCGGTATCTTCTTCCTCTACCATTATATATTCCACTAAGAATACCACTTTCATTCAATATTGCAAAAACGTCACCGTTCGGTTCTGTTAACACAATTTGCTCTAGGACTGGCATGGGCGCATGTACATTTCGTCTTAATTGTATTAGAATTGGCGAATTGGGATTAAAAGCGTATCTTCGAAATTCAAATCGTCGATGCGGATTGCTGTTGGGAATAAGCCTGATAAGTCCAAGTTGTCCAAGTCCATAACCAAGTACCTTATAATCAAGAATCCTGGCAAGATGAGACCTGGCAGTAGGAGAGCTGGACCTGTCACGTAGAGAAAGCTCGGGCACGGCAGGAGAATGGGGTATGTGAGGAGAAGAAGGCAGACAACGACCCAGACTAGCTGTGTCAGACCAATCACCATTCGGGTTACATCCGGACTGTGTACTTAATTCTGCAAGAAGAAATAAAGGGTATTTTTTTAAAAAGAAAATACTTGCAGTTCAGGATAACATACATCTCGCATGTCA
Source organism: Andricus grossulariae (assembly GCA_011634705.1). Classification (NCBI taxonomy): domain Eukaryota; kingdom Metazoa; phylum Arthropoda; class Insecta; order Hymenoptera; family Cynipidae; genus Andricus; species Andricus grossulariae. The sequence goes on from JAABKJ010002701.1 coordinate 12,145, forward strand.
ATCAAAATGATTTTGTTCAGAAAGTAATGCATCTTCATGTACACTGTCGGCGGAACTTTAGCAGACAGAAACCCATATAAATCTGCATCCAATCAATACGCAATTCTCCGTTTTCTATCGAGCCTGTATTGCATTATTCAAAAAATCTTGGATGATTGCAAACATTTTTCGATCTCCTTGAATGGTGATTTCTATGGCATTTTAAAGCTTATCATTCTCTAATGCATTTTGAGTTGATCAGGAAATAATTGGTATTAATAATTTAGGAAAATTATCGATCTCCTAGAGTTTATATTCCCACGCGCACGGTTGAGATTGAACTATCTTTGTACGCGCACATATGGGACACTTCCAAAGGAGTGTAAGTCGGAATTTAGATGTGGACATATGGATATGCATGGTTACGTATTTTGAAATTTACCCCATGCGAAGACATATTCTTGCCTTTTATGATACATACATACTGCATTCTCCAGGAATACAGATATATTTTTCTTAAGAATTTGTGTATTGTCATTAGTGTCTTATAAATATATGTAATTAAAAAACGTTCATATAAAAAAAAACTAAATTGGCAAACATTTCGGCCATGGACAGGGGGCCTCTTTAGTGTAGGTCTTTAATTAAAACTAGTTTTCTTTGAATGGGGGTGAAGTAAAACACTCCGTAATCCCACAAACACAATACTCACAAGCTTTACAAGCACGTTTAATATAAACACACACTTTTATGTTTGAAAGGAAGTTAATAATTCCAAAAACAAAGGCAAAAATTGTAAATTCAAAAACAAGTTGCTGGATGATATAAGAAGTTAGTTTTTCGACGTAAAATTAGATATCTGCTCTGTTTCAAATCACGAACAAAACGAAAATAACATTCTCAGAGGTTCTACAGTTTAACGACTGTAGAAAATGGAAAGAAAAACACTTTAATTTTTAAAGGGCTGTGGTAGTAAAACTGAATGACAACATGGGGCAGCAATATGACAGATTTCCATCACCAGACGTTTACGATCGTGAGCTACGTTCGACAGAGTTTTCGCGTATTGAAAATCGAAGAAATGATATTTATCAATGCCCTCGGTGATCAGTGCCAGATTAAAAACAAAACAGTAAAAATGGCACAGAACGAATACAGATATAGTTTGGAAAATGATATCAATTGAGATAGAATGTAGATTAGATCAGAAAATTTGTTATTTGTGGATAGCTTCGAAATGTTTTAAAAATAATAATAGATATATTATATCATTATAGTTACCAATCAAATAAAGAATAACAGGTAAGAATAAAAGCAGAGTATAAACGAGCTTCATCTTTTCCAATACGAGGAAAAACTATTGTTAGCAGTGTAATTATTGAGTATTCTGCTCCTTCATTAGAGTAAATAGTGTCCCAAGATTGTGATTCTAACATTATCTTTAAAGATTATTATCGTTTGAGATTGTATTTGTAATTCGTATGTCAAATAGAAAGAGAAAAAATTATTTGCGAAATTCGTTAAAACTGAAGTCACAATTTATACAATCTTGTACATTTCACGTAAAGCCGGTTTTTACATTGATAATTTATATAGCGTCTAATATAACAGCTCATTAAAAGTTTAGAAAAAATAATATGAATTCTACAATGTATGTATAGTTTACGAAGCAAATTTATTATAATTTCTTTTTTATCATCCAAAGAAAAAAATATGCCATTCTGTGAAATGAAGTCAGATTTAGTTTTGACTTTCATCTTTGAAGGTCAAATATTTGTTGCAAAAAACGGTCACAGCCAATAAAAAGGGCGGAAACCCACTATAAAAACTTCAGGAAAAACTACTCATCGCTTATTTTCATAAATAGAAATCCTACATTTTAAATTGAAAGCTCTTTTACGGATAAAAACTAAACTTTCCTTTCAAGCCTAAATCATCGACTTTAGCATTACATTCAATCCCTTTAAATAATTGGAAATTCGATGAAATATAAAAACGGATAAGGCGAATGATTATCTTGGGTAGGATCTAATGAGAATATCCACATACATAACAGAAAGACGGCGATAAGTGAAAGATTAATTTAAATATTATTTAATAACTGAGAAAACTCGCAAATTTTGCCGTTCATCTTTATCTTAAAATGACTTTTAACTTTACTTCGATGATATTTGCTTTGTCCTTGTACATCTATAAATGTACATTATATAAAAAAGATTTCTAAAGAAGAGACACTGGCTTTTTTCCGGAATAAAAAAGTCACTAGTAATATGCTTATTACTTTTTGACATCGTATTTATGTGCCGATATAAACTCAATTTGAAATATTTTTGTAAGGATAGCAAAATAAATACTTAAGCCTATTTTCAAGTATTTATCATAAACTTTTTTATGTTGTGACTAGATGACATAAGATTTGTGGATTCGTTAACGCTTTCTACCGTAAATAAATCAATATTGCAAAATATCATATACGTATTATGCGAAAAAACGTTGTTATTGGCTGAGAGAAATCAGAAAAGTACATTGGCTCAAGTCAACGTAACATAGTGGACAAAATATTCACTGATTCGAAGAACTCTAGCCCTTGATTTAATGAAAAGAGAGCATTTTCTTTTTAAACAGCGTAATTTATAAAAATAATCATAGCTAAATGTGATGATGTTCACTGGGTAAACAAAAATTCTCAGAATATTTCAAGCACCATGCTGCAAATTTTTTTATATATGCAAAGCGTCAGCACGTATCGGATAGGAGAATGCAGTGTCTCGGGCGAGTTTCGGGCCATCCGTATGTATCGAGACCGGTTAATCGAACTTAGACGAGACCTCCAGGAACTTACAGGAGAGCTCAAGGTCAAACTAAAAAAGCCTAAAAAAATAGGGCACAACCACTGCTACAAATGCGGTAAGATTGATCACAAGGGCGCCACGTGCAACTCTAATGCACATGTGTCCAATGCACAGATCGCAACCTGGAACCGGAGCAACGGAGTCACATCCCTGGGCCAGGAAAATGCCAGACATTCCGAGAATCGTTTGACCGACTGAAAAGAAATGAGAGACGATGATCAAGATTCTTCCAGAGAATTTGCATAGAAGCAGAACAGCGAACGACATTTTGACTCAAGTAAAGTATGAGGGGAAAGTAGATCTGCTGTTGCTCCGTGAACAGTACCAAAACAAGGAAGGGTCAACGTGGTTTCCAGAAAGCACAAGAGCTGCTGCTATTCAGATAATAAATGCGGAGAAAGTTCCAGAGGAAAGACATGGCATCGGAGAAGGTTTCGCCCGAGTAAAAAGCAAAACGATCACTTACTGCAGCTCACCACCACCACCATAGCGTGGTGGTGGTCGGTGAATTTGACGCTAAGGCTCTAGAATGGGCAATGCAAATTTCACACACCAGAGGAAAAAGAATTATCGAGATGATAGCCTGACTAGGGCTCATAGTTCTGAATACTGGCACAACAACGACTTTCAGACGATCAGGAAATAAGGGGACAATTCCGTATATCTCGCTGGCGTCAGAAGATCTAGGGAAAAATATATCTCTCTGAAGGCGCAAAAAGATCGAAAAATGTAGCCCAACGAGCGAGGAAGTAGAGAACTGAGGAAATGGCTTTTCGAAAAGCAGAATTCTTGCACATCAGGAAATTACTTTCTAGATGCACTTTTCTGTAGTCCATTACAAAATACGCGAACAAATTTCCATTTTCCGAAAATTAATAAAAGAATTCAAGGCACAAACAAAATATTGTATGCTTAACCTGACATCATAATTAGAACGTCAGCGAAACCAATTATCAGCCTTCACAGTATACTGTGTAACTTTAGCATATAAAAACCAGCTTTACTTAGAACGTAGGAACAAGATTATATAAAGTGTTATGTCAGTTTAAACGAACTCAGTGAATATTTCTTCTTTAAGGCTTAACAGTGCAAATTAAATAGAATCTCTTACGATAATAATCTATAAAAATAATCTCACTAGTTAGTTAATCAATAGTTAACAGTTACACTGTTAACTACAATTTTTTCTCTGATTGGAAAATATGAAGATCTTTTATACCCTGGTTTCATTTGTAGCAGTTATACTTAATTCTATTAGTAAATATAATAATATAATTTATCTGTAATTATTTTTAAAACATTTTCAATCTTCTCGCAAATAAATTTTTTTCCGATTTAATCTACATTCTTTGCATACTTGGGTAAGTCCCATTTGTGCACATGCAAAGATTTTACAGTTCCAACTCTGCACGTCGTAATTCAGACGTGCACAGGTGGCACCATCCCAACTCAGCGCGTGCATCAGAAAATGATATGCTTCAGCATTTCATAGAAATCTATTACTATATGCATTACCTTCTGCACAAAATAATGAAAAATAAAACAGTATTCTATCTATTTCTTTTTCCAGAATTAAGTTCCCAGTCTGGCTGTAACCGAAATGACGAGGGACCTGGTACTCCCCACCTGCACTTGGAACATTGTCAACCCTCTTCTTTTTCTTCTTCTCCTCGTCGCATACCTCAGTCTTCTATCGAGCCCGAGCCTCATCAACGCGCCAGGTCCAGGTCTCCTTCTGGCAGGCCTCCTCTTGCTAGGATTCCTAATTATCAGGTACTTGGATATGGACTTGGACAACTTGGACTTATTCGGCTTATTCCCAATAGCAATCCGCACCGACGATTTGAATTTCAAAGACGCACTTTTCATCCCGCTTTGCCAGTTCGAATATCAGAAAGAAAAAATGTCTATGTGCCCCTGCCAATCACAGAACAAATTGTATTAGCAAACTCCAATGGTGAAGCTTTAGCAATCTTGAAGACTAATGGTGTTCTCAGTGGAATATATACTACCACAGGAAGAAGGTACCGGGCGAAAATAAAAATAGAAAGTGATGAGGTTACGGAGATGACCCAACCAGAAATTAAGGAAGTTCCAGTAGGCCCCATCCGCCCAATACATAAGCATTTTAGCATAGTTGTTGTAAACCACGATTCTCTACAGCTAAACATATAATTCAATTTAAAAAAAGTCTAATTATTGTTATTTTACGAAATCTAGAAAAATCTAAACGAACTATTAGGAAAAACTAGAAGAAAAATTATTCATATTGTTTTAAATTAACGATGCGATCGTACGATGTTTACAACATAAATAAGAGCATGTTCAAAATTATTTTGTGATAATGTAAGAAAAAGTTAATACATCATTGATTAGATACTGGCAACTAGTTCGATGTCTTTTTTTCGTTTTTTTTCTCCAGATAAACTTCAAAACTTTGTGAATATAAAAAGATGTTGTGTCAAGTTTTTTGACGTCCGGGAAGTAATGAATAAAATGTTTAGAAACAAACGAACAAAATTTCTATTTCTTACGACTCTTCTCTATCCTCATCAGGAAAAATCAATTCTACACTGAAGTCTTGTTTTACTGGGTTCCGATATACGGGATAAGGTGGTACAACGGAGCGAGAGAGAGGCGCTTGCAAGGTCAGCGGAGTTGCGATGTTTACGGTTCGGCACTATAGGAAGCCACCAGCAAGGGGGAGAAGAAGAACAGTTTGGACAGTAAAACGCCCACTAAAACGGGACTCCAGTGTATAATTAGGAATTGATACATGCTATAGTTATAAATAACAGTAGGTGTGGTTAAAATCCTCTTCACGTTTTGAAGTTGATTAGTTGATTAGTTCGTTAACCAGCTATTTTTGATAAAAATTCAAAAAGTTAGAGCATTTTAAATGTTGTTGAGACCATTTTTTTGGAGATTTAAAAATTCCATATACTGCTATTCATAGTATAATAAAATAAAATAAAATTTTTCGCCTAAATTATATCTGCAAATTTTCTTCGAACCAGTTTAGACTAGGATGCGTATTTTCACTTTAAATTGTAAAAAGTAACGTTGAAAATGAACAAATTATGGAGAAACGACAGAAGTTGCAATAAAGCGTATAATAACACCATCTTTTGTATAGGATGCGCACTTTTTTTAATTATAAAAACAAGACAATGAAAATACGTATTTTTCAATACCAATGCATATAATGAATTGTGATAATCTAAATTTATTGAAATCATGGATTTTTCAGGGTAGCTGAGAATAAAAATTGGTGCCAAATAAGGAGCAAATATTAAAGTAATCATGGACAATAAAATTTGTACATTAATTTTGCAACATTTGAATGAGCAGTACCAGCTTGGGATACAGAAATAAATATAATACACATTTGATATAATAGTGTTGAGCGTAATGTAGAAAAGTTCACATTTTGGACCAAATCGAATGCGAAGCACGAGACACGTGATAAGAATGTTTTCCTTGAAGCCGAAAGAGTTTCAACAAAAGAGAATTCACAATCACCTAATTACAGTTGTCGATTATTTGACCTTTAACTTTGAAAGGTCTGTGAACAAAGGCGGGGGAAATAAAAAGACCGAGCACGTAGCGCCAGGTAAATATATCATTGAGCACGAAGCGCGAGATAAATATATTATCTAGCGCAAAGCGCGAGAACCACCAGTCGTGCGCTTCCGTATTGGAATTATTATAGTTTTTTTGTTCTAAATTTATTTTGAGTTTGCAAAAAATGTTTATAATGATATATTGTTACTGATAATTTACGTTAATTATGTTAAAAAAGTATAATTAACATTGTCTGAGGGCAAGTACAAAGTGACTCGCGCTCAGCGTTGTCTAACACTGACCTTCGTTACACTCAGTCAGACCGAGGTGACGAATACAAGCATTTTGTTAAGTAGCATATATGTATAGGAACAGCTAAAATAAGTCTCTTGTCGTAGAATCATCATAAATAATATTTTTATTTTAGAACTAGAAGAAGAAATTGTTTTCGAGAATAATAATTTTCAATCAACTTTTGTTAGAAAAGTAACGAAAGAAATTCAAGTAATCTATTGTAAGGTGGATGAATGGTGAATGGGCTTTCAAATCAGTAATTTTATTAGAATTATTGTCTCCTTTTTTGAACCGTACACAGTGGGCATTTTCAATTATTTCAAAAACCAGTACATCAGTCTTTCCTTATCTAGCGTCGCTTCTTTGGTTACATCTCAGAGTAGTCGATTTTGGCAGAAAGCTTGTTATTTGTTGAAAAAAGCTCATAAGTGAAATGAAAATAAAATAAAGGGAACCTGACTGTCTCGCCCTTTTTAGACAGCTATGTACAGATATTAAGCGTTATAATCTGGCTCTTAATTTTTAAAATCCTGAATTATAAAGCCTACTATCTAGATTTAGCGGCATAATATTTATAGGACGTTGTCCTGAACTTAAAAATCTACCATCATAGCCGGTATAATCCATTTTACTCTGCGTATTTGTTTGAACTATTTTCTTGAAATTCAAAATCAATTACAGCGGTAATTATTTTATTTTTCGCAAAGTTTGTTCAATCTAGTCTCAAAATAAAAGAGTTTATTACAGATAGTTAAAAAAAGGTTTAAGTATTTATTTCGATATCCTTAAAAAATATTTAAAATGAATTTTAAACCTGCAAATGAAGACGATGCTGAAAAGCATTAGACCTATTACTCGTGACTTCTTTATTACGAAAAAAGTTATTTCTGTGATAGAACGCTTTTTTATCTCTGTGACTAATAATATACATAGTGTATGTATAAAGACAAAGCAGATTAGATCGAAGTAAAATGCCTAATCATTCAAACTTAAAAAGGAACGGTATTCTTTATCAGTTTGATTCAGCGCAATATGGAGGACATACCATGTCACGTGCGGCAATTCTCTCTGCGGCACGTCACATTTGCGGCAATGCACACTCCCGGCATGTCTCATCTCCGGCATATCACAACTGCGGCATCTCTATCTACCCTTTTTTCAACGCCTCGTGGGAGCGAGAAGGCACCCCTATGAGTGGCCACAGAAATAATATTGGTCGAATCCCTTTCCACTGGAAAGGGATTCGTTCAATTCAAAAAGTTTTTCTTGCAAATGGTTGTTTTTTAATGTGCTTCTTTCACAATTCAGTAGTACTGAATAATAGCTCGAAAGTAAATTTTGTAAATTGAATATTTTAGAGTTAGGCAGTTTTTGTTTCTTCTGAAAAATTTGGGGTTTGTTACTTATGCCCACATGCGTCGGTAACCATCAGTTATTTCTTTTATATTCCATAAACAAGCAAATAACCAACATTGATTAGTATGGTTCTTTTCCGTTCAAAGAAGGGTATTCTTTTAAATTTTGAATGCCCGCGTATTATTCTAAAGTGGTTTTTATTTTGTAATAGAGTAACGGGATCATTTACCAAGGGGCACCATTCAATTTAATTTCGATCTCGGGCAACAGGATTCCCCTCGGTAAATGGTTCCGTTACCCTAGGAAACGTAAGAAGATTGAAGATTGATGGATGTTAAAGGCTTCAAAACGTTTAATTTCCTGATCCGAATCTGGTTAAAGTGAATTTAGATTGGCTATAGTGAATTTTTGATTGGCTGTATTGATTCAGCCTGAGCTCGCTATCTAGCGAAAAAAATGAAAATGCACGCTTAAAAATGAAGACCTGAATTTGAAATTTTCTGAAGTTAAAGCTTTTATAATCACGCATGGTAAGCTAAGTGATTTCATAATTGAAAAAGTTAAAAATTGGACTTTATAGTTTAAAAAAGTTGAAATCAAAGTGATGTCAATTTGAGTTATAGCATGTGATATGAAACTCATGATATTTCAAGTGGTTGAAGTTATTTTTTTTTTTTTTTAGAAATTTGTGAAAAATCCGGAAAAAATTCATTCTTGTTTTGCCGGTTTTCCAATTCAGTGGCCATCCCGAATTAGCATTTAAAATAATGCTATTTGAAAATAGAAAGCTGGCACAACTAGTGATTAGCCATTTTTATAGTTTATATCATATGAAATAATATTCGGAGAAATGTTATTGCTTTGTTACGGGAATTTCACTAGGAAAAACTTGCTGCATTTTTGCAGCCGCTTCCGAAAATCGATGTGGTGAGATTCTGAAAAGTGTATTTGTATTAAAGTATTTGTAATACTAATTTGTTTAAATACTTTTCAAATCACCAATACACAACACTGAAATGAGTCTCGTTTTTTAAAAAATAGTTTTTTTAATTTAGAACATTAAAAATAAATTTAAATATACCTTCTTTGGTAATGTTTTCTTAATTCCAAGGAGACTAATAGGTCAGCCAGTCGTTCTTGATTCATAAAATATAGCTCATTGTAAGTCTCATAATACTGAATGATATCACGCGTCAGTTTACTTGTCTCTAGGGCAGCAGTCACTGACTATAAGATAAAAATTGCAGTAATAGTATTATTCTGAATCTTCTAGTCTGTTAGTCTGGCTTTGTTTTAGATCTAAGATATTTAAAGTTAAACTTACATTTATAACGTCCAGACTTATGGCTAAGTTCTCTCCTCGTGGAGCATGTTCTCTTGGTTTAACTTCTATTGCGAGTTGAATTTTTTGTGTGTCTTAAATCTGCTCTCTTGGTTCAAGTACTCTTTTGGGTTGAATTTCCTCTTGCAAATAAATTTGTTCTCATATTTGATCAACCTGCGCTGGTCGAACATTTTTTCCTTGGTTGGAGCCTTTCTTGGAGATTTTCTCCTCCTTCTACCTGTGGCTCCTTGAGTCTCGAAACAGTTGGATTTTCAACAAAATAGTGAAATATTATGTTTCCGATCAGTGGCCACCCTGAAAATGCACTAAAGTATGTGATAAGGAATTTAAATACGGTTTAAATACGCATCGTCTTACTCTACCTGTGTGTCCTTTCACGGGACGCTTCAGTCTCGCCAGGGTCTCCCCATGGTCGGTTCAGATCAGGTATGGAAGTGAATGGTGCCCTGGTCCCGGCTTCCTAGGCATAGGCCTTCTGACAGAGGTTCGAAGGGTGAGGATGGTTGCCGCGGGTAGGCCGTTCAGGGGCACCCGACGCCGACGTAAGCTACCTTCGATGGGTGGCCACAGGAGCGCCTGCCGGCCAACGACCGAGTCGATCTCTGGGAACAGGAGGTGCAGGTGAGTTGTCGCGGGTAGGCCTGTCAGGAGCACCTAATGCCGACGTACCCTGGCCTCGATGGGTGGCCACAGGAGCGCCTGTCGGCAACCAAGAGAGAGTATGGCGGTCAGGCGAGTTGCCCTGGGTGAGAGCTCTCCGATGGTGCTCGGTTCGACGCACATGGTGAACTGCCGTTTCGGCACGCCTTGGTGGACCGGTGTGCATGGACATGTGCTTTATATGATGGTACGTTACATCCCCCTCCCCATTTAAGAGAGTAAAATGCGGCTGACAAAAAAATGGGTAGGAGGGGAGAAGAAATTAGTTATGTAATAGAAAGAAACATTGTATAAAGTAGATCGTAATTTTTCTCTACTCACGTCATCCTCGAAACCATTCTGGGAACAGTACCGTTGAGGTTGAAGCGGATCTTGGATCTTTGGTTTTTGTGTCGGGCACGGAAATGAGTTGCTCCGTGGGCAACCTGGAATGTCGTCCCGTCTGGAAATATCACCTGGTACTGTGACACTGTGGGAATGTCCGAACTTGGTACGCGTGTCTGGGCTGGTGTTGGTGCTGGCGTGGATGTGGCTATTTCCTGGAGTGATGGTGGTGAGGGTTGAAGCCTTGGGTTCTGTGCTACTACCGTGTTTTTTTCTTCCATCGATATCGTTCGGGCCGATTTTCTGTTCCAGAATATTGGAAGGTTCACTCGTGCGATGTCCGTGATACGTGGCTTGGATGTGCGTTCCATGCATGCTATTTTCCGTATTTTTTTTCCTGTCGTGGTTTTTTGGGGTATGGTTGCTTTTCCATGGGATACCTCGTCTGCTTCCGTATTGGTTTGTGTGGCAACGCTGCTGGAACGGCACTGATCCGTCGGTCTCACTGCCTTGCTGGTCTTCGTTCGTCACCCCGATGGAGGGTGTCCTCTCTATATGGTCTAAGGTCCTTGACGTGGTCGTTTCGGTTCAACTGGCCCTTTTTGTTTTTTCAGGTCGAATATTACGCTGAAGATTCGTTTCGCTACCGTAAAGGGTCCTTTGAATTTTTCTGCTAACTTAGCGTTGAGACTGTTAACTTTGCTGGATAAATAGTGCGTTCTTCTTAATACTTTGTCTCCAATTTCGGGTGCCCATTTTCGGCGTCTAAGGTTATCGTGTCCTTGTTGTTTTTGGAAGCTACTTGCTGTTAAGTTTCTAGCTAGTTCCAGGGCTGCCTGAATACTTTCTATACGGTGCTGGTGTTTCTGGTTACTTGAAAACGCGGTTTCGTGCGCAGGACTTCTTGGTGCTTGAAATTCACGGCTGTGATTCAGGTATGCAGCTATGAATCCTGTTGAGGTGCTCGGTGCCGTATTGTAAGCGAATTGCAGCTCTGGTAGGTAGATGTCCCACGTCTTTTGTGATTTTTGGATGTTTTGATCATTGTTTTGAGGACGCTGCTCGTTCTGCGGGATTGTACTGAGGTGCGTAGGGTGGTGTAAGGCGATGTTTAATGTGCATGTCCCTGAGTAGTTGGGTGACTTCCTTTCCTACGAATTGATGACCGTTATCTGATATGATGGTGTTGAAGCAGCCGTTTTGGAGGCAGATTTGGTCTTTGATGGTATTTGCTACAGCGTGGCTAGTCGCCTTTCTCAATGGTTTGACTGCCTCTGAGCGTGATACGGGTCCCATTAGGTCGTCGGATACTATTTTCCAGGGTTGTTCGACGTTTGTGACCTTTTGGCGGGTGATGACAACTGGGGAGCTCCACGGACTGCTGGATGGTTGGATGAACCCTTCCTTCAGCATGTGTGATCATTCTTTGTCGATTATCTCCTAGATGGCTGGGTTTCTTGGCCGATATCGTTGTTTGAGCGGTGTTGGGTCCTCTAGCCGGATCTCGTGTTTTGTGAGTTGTGTTACGACTTTGGCTGATGCTAGGCGTGTCATCTGCTTCTTGATGAACTTTTTGGCGATTTTCCTTTCTCTGGGTCTGAGGTCGGTTATTGTTTTGGACCCTCAAAGGAGCAGACATCCCTTTACTGGTTTGTGGTCGGAAGGAAGACATTCACTACGTTGATGTGGACGTCTAGAACCAGTTGTGACAGGAGGTCGATCCCCAGGAAAAACATTGTGGCTGAGAGTGTCCATTATGGAAACCTCGGCTTGTATTTGTTTTCCCGTGACATGGAAGTATCCGGAAAGAGCTGCGCCAAGGTGCGTACACTAGCGCGTCTACGGCGTTTATACTGATCGTTGCTGCCATGAAACTCCTTGGCTCTTGGAGTGAAATTATGTCCAGGGCCGGGTGTGTGACTAGTTGGGCCCGCCCCGCTTCTCGTCTCTCGTCTGGCGTTCCTGGTCCACCTGTATCTCTTCGATTCTTTGAATTAAGGCGTCGGGGCGTTCACCTCCAAGGGCAGGATGTATAGCCGTAGTCCTGGTTTCATATTATATTACAGTGTTTCCATTGTCTTTTCGGGGGTGAATCCTCCTCGACTTCTTGTTAGCAGGACTGTCACGTAGTTGCGGGTTTGCTCGCTGTCTCCTTGTTGTCGTTTCTAAATCTGTTGGTCTAGTTGCCTTGATTCGTGCGCGGAGAGGTGAAATCTCCTCAGGCTCTGCTCTAAGTCATTCAAAGAGATGAGATCGGCTGCGCAGTTGCAGTACCAAAGCTGGTCGTCACCTTTGGGAACCTTCGGGAAGCCTTTTAGGGTTTGGTGGTCGGAGAAACTGTAGACCCTCTGGAGTTCGTTTAATATCTCAAGAAACCCGTAGACGCTTTTGCCGTCGAAATGGCAGTTCCAGTTCTGCATCTAGTCTAGGATTTTGTTGGATTTTTGAGCGCTGTCGGAATCTTCGTCTGGGTCCTCGCGACTGGGTTTTCGTGAATGTGTTCTCTGGTTCGGATGTCCGGGTGTGACTTTCTTTCGTGGGTCCCGGGGTGAGGATATTGCCAAGCTTCGGAGTTTATCTAGCTCGGCCTGCATGACTTTCAAATCCTGGGTGCGGTCGATGTCTTCCTTATGTTCAGGGATGTCTTCTGGTTTATCGTTAAAGAGTGCTGGGTTGGCTCTGACGAAGTTCACCAGCCTTTGTCGAAGGACTGCAAGGGATCCCACGGCGTTGATCTCGCGTCTCTGGAATCTTTCTTCGAGCTGCTATTTTCGGAGGCGGTATATCCACGATACAGCCACGGTGTCGGTTGACGTAGTAAGGCGGATCTGGATACAGTTCGGTCTCCTTACTATTGCTTCGTGATAATTATTCTTCTAATCTTGTTCCCGCATGAACGGTATAGACAAACATTTTTCCAGAAATCTGATCACCAACAGTTATTATGGCGAATTTTTTCTATGTACAGTGTTTGCTACTGAATAATAATAAAAAGTTATACAAAACATTTTTTGCTCAATTTAGAATTTGTTGCAAATTGCCAAAAATATTGAGTCTTATGCACAAATTAAAAAAAAAGTTGAATATGTCGAACGTGAAATTTCTTCAACATTTCATAAATTGTCAATTTTACTTTTGTGTGTGATTTTGTCAGCTTGCTAAGAATAAAAAAAATTACAAACAGAATAATAGCATGTTTCTTTGATTAAAACTGAATAAATTTCAGGTTCGACATATTCAACTTTTTTCAAAATGTGTGCGTAGGACTCAATCGAAAAAACATGTTTTTGGGCCATTTTTTATTATTATTCACTAGCGAAAACTGTACATACACAAAATTATCTCTAATTTTCGAAAAAAAATAGAAAATTTTTCAAAAAAGAGAACAGAAGATATTAACCGATTTCAAATTTTTTTCGCGTTTTTCGGTTGACAAACCACACATTTTTTTCGCTTAGCTGAAACGATTCGACTAAATTGATCATTATCACTCCGCCCAACTGTATATACATAGTAGCACATTATGATTTTAGCCGAATTTGATATCTGTAACGGTGTGGGTGTGGCGAGATACAAGCAATGGGTCAGAATGGGGTCGTAAACCCCGGAAAAAAATCCCATGATGTCTAGGCGATGAAGATGCTAAGGGTGCCGTGGGAACTTCACCAGCGTTGAAGGACTCCACGAGCGGAGACGGAAAGACTATACGAGGCTCGTCCGTGTAGCACCTCCCGAAGTGTGCCCGGTGCAGGCTCCTCTGGTCCGGCGGCGGCAGGCACCGGCACAACGACGGCCGGTACCGAAACAACGACGAACCACACCGGTGCGACGGCGGCTGGTCTGAGAACGACGGCGGCTGGTGCGACGGCGGCCGGTACCGGCACGACGGCGGCGGCGTCGATGATGACATTGGCCTCACGCTGAAGCTGCCGGAGACGAGCAACCAAACATCCGCTGGAACGCTTTCGACCTCCCTTCGGTATAGATGAATATGTCCCACATTTGTAAATATGCCGACGTACGGGGCTTGACCGGAAGGGCTTTGGCCTTTCAAACTAGGGTGTGCTTATGTCAGTGTGCGATTTTAATAGTTTGAAAGTGTAATCCCTTATGTACGGGATTGACCGGAAGGGCCTGGCCTACCAAACTAGGGTGTGCGTAATTCAGTGTAAAATGTGTGTGATATTTGTAGTAGCAAAGGCGTATGTTAAATTTGAGTGTACTTGATTCTGGTTCACAGTAACGCCTGTCACTGGAAGGCGTAGATGAATGGTGGAATTGTGAAAGAAAATAAACTGTCACTTTGGAAAATCGAACTCTTCATTACTGAGGAAGAGCAGGGCGGATGCTGCTTCTCTCAGTGACTTCTCGTTCGTAACTACATGCTTGCGACCTGAAACTGGAGTCCCAGAGAAACGAGGTGGGGGAGCCGCCTCGTTCTCACCCACCGACCTCCGCTAGTCGAGTCCTGAATTCGGCAGACATCTTATTTTCTAATTTTCTATTTTCACATTGTTAAATAATATTCAGATTAATATTATTATATTAATATCAATATTAATGGAGGCGAAAAATACATTAATTCCATAGTTTCTTTTCGGCTATAAAAATATCTAGCTCATAAATGATAACACTGGTTTACAAAAAAAAAAGGTGAGGACTATTTGACAAGACCACTTCACCCTTATGTACTTTGACGCGCTGAATACAAATCCGAGGTCTATTTACCTCCACTACGTCAGGTTAATGGTCATTTCAAGGTCAAATACAGGAAAAGCCGTGCAATAAACTTCAAAAACCTTTTACATATGTTTTTGGGGTCGCT
>JAABKJ010002702.1:3394-27342 GCA_011634705.1 Andricus grossulariae
ATGAAATGAAATGAAATGAAATGAAATGAAATGAAATGAAATGAAATGAAATGAAATGAAATGAAATGAAATGAAATGAAATAAAATAAAATAAAATCTATAAAATGGCTCAGTGTGAATACAATAAAAATATGAGAAAGTATAAGCAGGAAGACTGCAGGGGCTGCTGCGAGGAATCGAGAAACATTCTGAAAATAGCGACACTCCACAAGATTCGGGTGAAAAATCCGGAAGCTCGCTTCGGGCTCATAAGGTTCGATAATGATGCGTTTGCCGAAGACGGAGAAGCAACGCTGAATCATCTGATGGAAGTTCACTTCCTGGGTTTTCAACGAATCCGAACCAACCAAGAAGAGAAAGGCTGGGGCCAAGAGGTGTAGAGAGGCGAATGGAATTTTGCCTCTAAGGTCGCTGATTTATAAAGAGGTGAAATGGGCCGTAGGGTCCTTCTGTCCTTTTAAATCAGCAGGGGCGGATGGTCTTTAGCCATCGCCATGAAAGGTAACAGAGTGGCCTTCGTAGCCCAAACCTGAGCGGGAGGGTTACAGCTGAAAAATATTTCCAAACAATCTTGCCAAAGCTTTCCGCGTCAGCATTCCAAGCAGGGATCTGTGGAAAGCAAATGGTAACCCGCTCCTCCAAGGGGAAATCTGGTATGCAGATGGCTCCAGGGAGGCCAGGAGCAGGAATTTATGATAGCAAGAGAGGGAAAGGGATAGGGATCCCACTTGGTCGACATGCTACTCTCTTTCAAGCGGTGGTCTTGGATGTCCTGCGCTGTGGGCAACGAAAGGGCGGACCAGTTGGCAAAACTCGGCACAGCAAGTGAATGCATAGGACCAGAACCGGTACTGGGAATGACGTCTTGCTGTGTCAGTATGTCCATTGAAAGCTGTATCCGAACAAAACACCGGGAATACTGGGAACAAATGCAGGCTTGCCGTCAGGCGAAATCCATCCTGGGTTATACCTATAGGATGGGCAGAGCCAGGGAAATACTGGGTTTACCCAAGAAAGATATACGGAAAGTGATACGGATCCTAACTGGGTACAACCACTTGAACTATCATATGCACAAAATGGGGTATAACTTCACGAAAGAGTGCAGGAGATGCAGCAGCGATGATGAAAAATCCCTGCATGTATTATGCAAGTGCCCGGCATTAGCTAGGCTCAGGCAACAGACCCTCGGGGCCAATTTTATGAGACCAGAGGAAATTACAACGCGATCAGTAGTCGACATACTAGGCTTCGTCAAGAGGTCTGGGGTCAACTGCTGAGAGTGGATAGGTAAGGATGTGGCACAATAGGCTTCATAGCTTGAGCGCCAGGGGAGCTCTTCATAGGCTCCCCGCCCGTTTCAAAACTATCTAATTAACTAACGTTCTATTTATCGGTAAAATAAATATTAATAAACAAATATTACACTAACAACTTATTTTTCATTTTCTATGAATACTATTATTAATATTTCTTCATTATATATGGTTTTCATAATTATGAACCTATGTATAAAAGTATTTGAGATCACTAATTCAAAAGTGATAGGTTCAGTCGTTAAAATAAAAAAACGAGAATACAAGCAGCGTATCAAAACTTGTAATTAGAAACGTGATCGTTGTAGTAAGCTAAAAACATGAAAAACCTTGGCCTGATACATGGCTCACCGCGACTCAATGCGACGATTACGTAAACGTCTCGTGCACGCTGAGAACATGGAGCGACCCAAGGACGACCGCATTCTGCATTTTTCCCGTAAGTGTCTTAGTATTTCATGGAAGCGCAGGGATGCTTTTCATGCTACTAACCAGTGAAGGCTTGGTACCTCCGAACTTCTTGGCTGTGATGTTCTTATCGGCTGGTGGCAAAAATTGGATAACGAACATGGCTTGTTTCTCGAAGTCAAGGAGAACTGTATCCTGTCTCAAGTGTGTGACAGAAACAATTCTCAAGAATATAAAGTTTAGTATATGCGGTACTTCTCATTTTTGACAATGGACGCTATTTTTCTAGGGGCTTTTGACGGAGCGGTGTCAGGGCTAATGCCCTAATAGTGACAGAAATGGAAATAAAGCACTCTTAGTCCCGCTTTGTGCCTTTGGATGTACGTTGTTCCCGCATGAGTTGAACAACTAGATAGTATGTGTCTTTGGTGCTCGGGGTCCTCTGAGTCCTCGAGATAGATAATGTTCGATGCATTTTGCACAACCCTGATGTGAAGAAGAGCATTTCGTCCATTTGCGACTGATCGAGTTATACCCAGAATGACCTGTTGCAAAGACAATCAAAATTCATTATTCTGCAAATAACTTGACGGCGTGAAGGCTAAGGGGAGAGTGTCTAGCTCAAGCAAGGGAGAGCCAAGTAAAACAGCCAAGAATGTCCGGAGAAAACTGCGATGGAGAGTCCTTTTAAGAAAAGCGTTAGAACAAGTAGGTTAACTCTCAAAAAAATGTACGGGCAGTCGGAAAAGGAGGTACTAGGGATGCTGATTAGGGGAGATGGAAAATGGGAAAAGGCGATGAAAGAACTGAGGGAGTAGGTAGAAGGATTACAGAGAGAGAGAGATGGTGTCGAAAAGGAAGGAAAAAGAAGATGAAGTGAAGCAAATGGAAGAGGAGATTACGGTGTGGAAGGAAAGGATGGAAAAAGGGCTTAAGAAGGTGGAGGGCTGGTTGCAAATGGAAGAAGGTGTCAGGGGGGAGGGCGAGAAAGAAAGCACTTGAAAGGGGATAGTGAATATGATAGAAAAAAAGGTGGAAGGGCGTAGGAATGAAAAGGAGGAGATGGCGGCTAGCGAAAATGTAAGGACAATGAAGTCGGAACTTGAGGTAAAAGAGAAGGCAGACAGGAGAAATAATATTGTGATAAGAGGGTTGCAGCTAAAGAGCGGGGAAGAAAGTGAGGGTGTGAAAGCGTTGCTGCAGGGCATAGGGTGGGTTAAAGGTAAGGTAGGTTAAGCTAGGCTAGAGGGGGAAAAGGAGAAAAGAGTGGCGGTTCTGGAATTGTAGAGGTGGAAAGAGAAGGTGGAGGAATGCGAATTAAAAATAGAATTAAGTATACAGGAGTATTCAGAGATCACGATTTGACGAGGAGGGAAAGGGAGGTGCAAAGAATTCTGAACGACAGGGCTAGGAGGAAGAGGAGTGTAGGGAGAGCAACGAAGTAGGGTATCAGAAAATAAAAGTAGATGAGAAAATGTGTGTGTGGTATGAGTAGAAAGAGGTGTTGAAGGAAGTGTATGGGGACTTGTTTCGTAGGAAGTAGAGGGGTGGGGGTGAAGCAGGGTGGAGGAGTAGTGAAGGTTCTGTACTGGAACGCAGCCGGGCTAAAGAAGAAAGATGAGGATTTCTGGAGGTATATCCAGGAATTCGATTGCAACGATTATTAGGAATGGATTAGAGGAAGAAGTTCATGGACGAGGAGAGGGCGAGTGCGTGCAAATGAGGGAAGTAAAGATGGGAGGGCTAACGTGTAAGTTTGTGGTAGTGTACAATATAGGGGATGGGAAGGATGAAAGAAAGGGTGGAAGAACTGCTAGGCGAAATATAGGAAGGATGGTGGTACTGGAGGGGACTTTAATGCGAGGATAGAGAGGACAGGGGGTCT
Organism: Andricus grossulariae; assembly: GCA_011634705.1. Taxonomy (NCBI): domain Eukaryota; kingdom Metazoa; phylum Arthropoda; class Insecta; order Hymenoptera; family Cynipidae; genus Andricus; species Andricus grossulariae. The sequence goes on from JAABKJ010002702.1 coordinate 7,004, forward strand.
TTCCCGAGAAGGAGAGAGTTTTTAAAAGAAATCGAAGGAAAAGATAATAAATAAGGAGCCGGAGATTCTAAGGGACTGGATGGAGGATAGAGGCTGGGCGGTGGCGAACGGTCTGGTAATAGGGGACGAAGAGGAAGAATATACACATGTGAGTTATGTAGCGGTATCGGTGATGGACTATGTGGTCATGATTATGCAAGGCTAGGAGGCCACGTAGAGATTCTTAGTAGAAGGGGGGGTAGAATCAGACCATTAGCCATTAGGTTTGTACATAAGAGGGGAGAGCGGTGGAAAGCAAGGTGAGGAAGAAGTGTCGATGGGGAAGAGTGTGATCTGGACGAGTAAGACGATAGAGAAGTATCAAGAGCAGTTAGGGAAGGTACGCTTTGAAGGGGAGTCGATGGAATAAATGTGCGAGGATTTAGAAGAGAAAGTGAAAGGATCTGTGGAAAGGAATGTATTTAGAAAGAAGAAGAAAGGAACGTTGAAGCCATGGTGTGATAGGGAACGTAAAAAGATGGAAGGTTAAGTATAAGAAGTGGAAAGAGGGAATTGCGAAAAGGAAGAAGTACATATAAATAAAAAAGGGCTTTAGGCTGACGTGTAAGAAGAAAAAGCAGGAAAAAGAGAAAGATCTGGAAAAGGAGTTGGGAAGTGTTAAAATAGAGGGGGCGTGTGAGAGATAATAAATAGGTTCAGGAAGCGTAGAGTTAGGATAAGCGGGAAGTTAAGGAGTGAGGAGAGAAACGAGTTTTTCAAAGAATCGTTTCAGGGCTCAGACGGGGTAGGGAACGAAGCGTGACTGTTTATTACACAAGAGGTTCGGGAGAGGCTGAAAGGGGTGGTAAAGAAAATATTGAGGAAAAGGAATTCCCAGGAGGGTGAAGAAAATGGTTAATAGTGCCACTATATGAAAAGGGAAATAGGGATGGTTGGGAAATTATAGAGGGATTGCGCCAATGATTACGGCGTATAAAGTATACGCGATAGTGTTGGCGGAGAGGCTGCGGAAGGATTTCGTGAGAAAAGAAATATTGCCAAAGACGTAGAAGGGCTTTAGGGCGGATAGGAGCACTATCGACCATATCTATGTTCTGCATCACGTGGTGGATAGAGAATTAGCAAAGAAGGGTTCGAGAGTGTACGCATTTTTTGTAGATTTCAAAGGTGCGTTTCCTTCGGTGGATAGGGGGAGGTTGTGGGAGGCGATGGAGGAGAGAAGAGTGGAAAGAGGCCTGATCGAGAGGGTAAGGGAGGTACAGGAAGAGACGAACGATAAGGTAAGAGAAGGGGAGGGGACTTCGAAGGGTTTCTAGATAGATAGGGGGCTAAGGCTAGGGTTTCCGCATAGCCTAACGCTTTTTGCGATTTTAATCGCGGATATGGAGAGTAAGCTAGAGGCGAGAGTGGTAGGAAGAGTTAGGGTGGGAGAAGTTAGGATATGTTCACTCGCGTATGCCTTGACGGATATGATGGAGAGGTTGATAAGTTACCTGGGTAAGAATAGGTTAGAGCCGAATGCGAAAAAGTCCAAGGTTATGGAGTTTAGGAAAGGAGGCGGAAGGCATAAGGAAGAGAAGTGAAAGTGGAAGGGAAAGGTAGTGCAGAAGGTGAAAAAGTTTGTATACCTGGGATTCCCGTTTCGAAGAAATGGGGGAGTGGATAGGTCTATGAAAGAGAGAGAGAGGAGGGACAATTTTGTGATGAGGCAGGTATGGGGGTTGGGAAAGAAGTTATTTGCAGGAGAACAAATTAAGGGATTCTAACAGGGAGTCGGGCGTGCAAGTATGAGGAAAAATTTTTGAAAGAGAAGGGAAGTCAGCTGGTTAGGAAGTGTGGGTGGGAGAAGGAGAACAGGGGAGGAGAGGAGAAGATGAAGGTTGAAAGAAAAAGGTATTTCAGAAGGAATTTGCTGCAGAGGGATAAAGTGAAAAGGATGCACGAGGAGGAAAGAAAGGTGTATGAGGTGGTCGAAAAGAACGGCATGGAGAAAGAGAGAAAGCAGCAGGGGAGTAGAGAATAAGAGGGTCAAGATTAAATGGGAACTACGGGTGGATTATGTCAAGGCAGAGCCAAAGATGGGAGAATAGAGAGAAAGGAAGCCAGGCAATCATAGCGAGGATAAGATGTGGATGCATGGATGTGTTTAATAGGTTCTGGCTAAAGATAGGATGAGCAGTACAGCGGCTACTGCTTGTCCTACGGCAGGCAGTTCGTCCTGCTTGCCGGAGTCTAGTTTTAAACATCGGTTCCTGCTCCTTCCGGCCGCTGGAGGAAGAAGTAGGCAGTAGCTTTGGCCGGAGTTCTACTGCGTTTTTTATTCTACTGCGAACTCCGGCGTCACGTACTTGAAGCCCTGAACCTTTGTTTTTCTGCGTCTTCTGACTTTTTTTTCTGACACATTATTTTACTTTTCTATTGAGTTGAGAATTTAATGTCAGCAATTCAATATTGAGAAAATGAGGATTTTTGAAGTTTAGAATAATGAAATTATATTTTGCGATCAATTTTTAATGTCGCAGTTAAAAAATGAACAGTGCTATACTAAATATTGCTTTGTATACTAAGTTTAAATATAAATGCGCATTCTGTAACATTTTTCTCACAAATCATTATCTATTGTATGAAAAATATCCTAAAAGTGAACAAAAGTATAAAAATATGTTGAAAAAGAGAGTAATTTTAGAACAAATATTTACCATATACGTATGTCAAAAAATGAGAAAATGAGGCCATCTTCAAATTCCTCTATAAATGCACTAAATTTCACAAAAATTTAAAGAGCTGCCAATTTTTAATTTTCAAATTGAGCAGTATCGCTTTCGTACAAAGTTAAAACCTTTGTTTTGATTTTACTTAAATATTAAGAATGCTGAAAAACTTACTTTTCATTACATTTACCATTTTCACATCGTTTTAGTTGCTATACTACAAACTTGATGTGTAAATACTATCTGCAACCTCATACCTTTAGCCTTGTACGAAAAAAAAAGCATTAAACGCTTTTCTGTGCATTTTAATTTTGGAGGAGGTACAGTGAATTTTTGAAACGATCTCTATTTTCACAGCTTTCATTATTTTTTCTAAAAAATCGACCAAAAATAAAAATCACGTTGATTTTTCATGATTTTTGCAAATAACAAACAATATCGTAAAAAGTATTCATTTCAGAGAAAATTATTGTGCATAAAAAATTGATGTTTCAATAAATCACACATTTATTTTATAACACAGTTTTTTATGCAGTCATTAGTTTAAGAGTGACACTGGTTTTTACGATGAAAATAAAAAGTTGCTTGTAGTTCTTATAATTTGTGGAGAAAGGTGTTGACTTTTCATTATATACTTTTCTTGAAAAACTAATATTTAGTTTTGAACATTTTTCTCCACAATTACTACGTTTAAAAAAACTCAATTTTAATTTTATAAAAATTTTTACTCTTAGTTTCTTGTGTACTTTCTTCGTGAAGAATATTTAGAAACCTATTTCATATAATAATAAACAAGGATATTAATTTTTTCTATTTTATCTATTATATTAAAGAAACATCAATTGTCAGAGAAGCACAAGTTATTAATTCATTAATTACTTGCAAAAAACTGTTGGGGAAATTGCCTTTATTGTTTCAAAATTATTATTATAGAAATTATTATATTGAAGAAACATCAATTGTCAATCAATTGAGATAAACGGGATCGGGTCAAAGTGACAAGCGGCAAGTCACATTTCGGCATGTCACATTGTGGTATCTCTTATTTGAAAAATTTTGAACTTCAAAACAAAATTGGCAAAAGTCACAGAACTAATGTAGTTCACACCCCAATACCCCTTTCTATTTTTCAACGTCTCGTCAGATACGGAAATATAATTTTTTATTGGCTTTAAAGTTTTCCGAAAGAGAGATGCCGCAAATGTGACTTGTCTCAAATGTGACATGCCACAATGTAACTTGCCCCATATGTGACATGCCGCAAATGTGACAAGCCGCAAATGAGACTTACCACTTGTCATATGTTCCTGACTCAGAGGAGCACCAAAGTTATTGATTAATTAATTACCTGCAAACAACTGTTGGAAAGTTGACTATATTCTGTAAAAATAAAATTGAATAAAACACACGCATTCTATCGATTTAAATAAAATAAAAAATTCTTGTTCATCATTATCTGAATTGTTTCCTAAACACTCTTCACAAAAAAACTTTTTAAAAAGAAATATGAAAAATTTTTTCATAGAACATATGTGTAATTTATTGAGACCTACATTCTTTGCGTACAATATTTTTCTCTGAAATGCATACTTTTCAAAGCATCGTTCGTATTTTGACCAAAATTATAAAAAATCTGCGTTATTTTTATGTTTTATGTTTTTATGAAATACGCAATTTTGGTATCGAATATTTTGATATAAAAGCCATATTTTTCAAAATAAATCATGAAAACCGTGATAATAGAGATCGTTTCAGAAATGCACTGTAGATCAGAATTTAAAATGCACAGAAAAGCCTCTAAGGTTTATTTTTTAGTACAAGGTTAAATGTATTTATTTGCATATGATATTCACATATAGTTTCAAGCATGGTAATATCGGAACGAATATCTGGATTGTTTAGGTACGTATAGAAACTCTAGTATGCAGAAACAAAACAAAGGCATCACTAAAATTATTTCCGTGGAATTTTTGTTTGGTATGCTATATACGAAAGCTAGATCGCTCAACTAGAAAATTAAAAATTGGCAGCTCTTTTAATTTTTGTGCAATTTAGAGAATTTATCGACAACATTGAAGATAGCCTATATTTTAATTTTTTTTATGCGTATAGTAAATATTTTTCCTAAAACTACTATCTAAAACGTAGAAATTCAGCCATGAAATTTTAAAATCTGTTATGAGTTGCTTTTTTATGCAAGTTTTGAAATGCACGTAAAGTTCTAATTCAACAAATCTAATACTTCTTTTTTGTCGATTTTTTGCCAACAAGTATTGGGAAAGAACACGCCAGCTAAATCGCTAACATGTTCGCGTAGCCGATTTAAAAAAATATGTCGAACGAACCATATTTCATTTTAAATATTCAATATTTTTGTCGAATATAATTGGTCTTGATTGAATTAATAATTGCGATGGACAGACACCGTGACGTAAGTGCTAATTCCCGTACAGCTGATTAATCAAGAAAAATAACATGTAGGAGAATAAGATTATGAAATGTTTTACTGACAATTAATTACGCCAAGTATTTATTACTAAGGCGTAGCGTAAATTACAAATCTTAGAAAATAAAAAAAACAGTGTCCTATTTTTTTCCCTTTCATCTAACAAGCAAATGTTTCAAATATGGTCCCGTTAAAAAAAAATCTAGCTAATTACGCCTCAACTGCCTTGAAAACCTGACAAAACAGGTTTTTCTTGACTTACCTAAGAATGATTGGTTGTATTGAAGAAAAGTTATGAGAAAAGTTGTAAATCTCTATAAAACACATTTTTTTCATGTTTTTTTATTCTACCCAATCCTTTTCAGAAAAATAAAAAAGTGGGAACAAAAATATAAGAAACTTTAAAGTTTATATTTTTAAGAACACCAGCTGCAGGCCCTGGAAAGCCTGATTGGTTAATTTTTGAATGTTTATTTCCAAAAGAAGGAATTAAAGAAATACTTTTCATAGACATTTCTAAGAAAACTTTTTTCTGACTGAAACAAACTTGTTATAATTATTATACTTGCTTGAAAGTACTTTTTTTCAAACGAACTTAAAAAACTCAAATTGTGCATCAAAATTGAACAAGAAGGCTTAAAAACAAGTATGCTCTTTAAAAAACCGTTAAAAAAATAATCAAAAAAGTGAATTTGTATAACATAATTGCACAAAATGAGTTAAAATGAGAGAAATATGTTTGTGAATAGTATTGCAAAACCATAGACCCCATTGTCGTTCTCTTTATCTTTCTACCGTTCTCAAAATTTCGATTCTTCTTCAACCCAAAAATAATAAATTTAAATTGAATTTTCGCTTATGTAAGTCCAAAATAGGCTGAACTCGAAGTATAAAATATCTGGATAAAAGTTCAATAAAGTTAAATATTACAAAGACTGTATTAAATTAATTTAAATGAAACACGATTTCTAATTCCCGTATTCCTATTTTCATCAAGAATTCCAAAAACTAGAAGCTCCAACGGACAGGAGAATAATGTGACAATATATATAGATATATTACAGAAAGATGCCAGAGTTTGTAGGAGAAATCCGGCAAATCAGGGTACTGCGCTACTGCAACTTCGACGGGAAGGAGAAATACCGGTCGGAATTTGCAGTAGGTGCTGCTTCGTCGAAGTTTACAGGAGGCCGGAGGGCAATAGGCAGTAGGATTTCTACTGCTCGTCTCATCTCTAGTTTTGGCTTCCTAGGGTGATGAGGAGGTGGAAAGGAGTGACATAAGCGTGAACGTATTACTGCATGGAAGATGGGACAAAAGGACGGTTGAATTTCTGAAGGGGGTTTTGAGTGAGATGGAGAAGAAGAGAAGGACGAAGGAAGAGAAATGGAGAGGAAAAGATTGTAAAGAGGAGAGGAAGGAGAGTAAATTGGAAATATTGTAAATAATAAGTAGATAACTAGGTACTAGATATTACCCGCAGAGGCAGAGTTTGGCAATGCGAGGCAATGCGAAAGATAGAGACATGCTTGTCAGGCAAAGCAAGTCTGAAGTCGACTTTGAGAAGATTCGTAAAAGGAATAGCGATTTCCTTTCGAAATCTGTTTCCAAAGCCTATCTAGGGGAGGCTGTCGGAGGCTGTCGGTGCAAAGAAGTTTGCGTCATTCACTGTGTAATGGGGTACGCCTTGTAACCGAGTAGTATGTTTTCTAAATGTTGCAAAAACAACGAGATGCACTCAGATCTAACTCGGTGAAGGTGCACAGATTCGAGATACTATCTTAGAAATGAACGCGGGAGTGGTACAATATACTTTATAGCCTAAGCGCTCACATTACAAACTTATTAACTAAGAATGAAATTATTGCGATGTTTAAAATATTTAGTATGAGCAGGGTGTAGTTTGGAGTTCGTCTTTAAACGCTGTTGTCTTAACACAGCGCCAGCGTTAAAGGTACCATCAGTGGTCTCTGGATGCTTTTTTAGAGCTACCATCTGTCTCTTCATAGGCATTTAGTCATCTTCTTCCTGGTGGTCTAGAAAGTCTCTTAAAATGCGGCATGTGTTTTTAATCAAACCGCTTTTCAGGCGACTGCCCGCACCATACTGACTGCCAGGAGTTCGAGATGTTGAATGCATCTTCCATGCAGATTGCCTGTAGCCGAAATCACAATAAGATGAATAGATGCATACTTCACCTTTCTCCATAGTATCTTTACTTCACGCCGTAGCTCTCTATCCTTATTGATCTTGCCTTTAAATTACGTTTAACTAGAGAAGCAATGTCTAAGATATAGACTCTTCCGCCGATAGTAATATCCAATTCCGATAGCAACATTTCAGTGCAAGATGTAATGTTCATTTTCTGAAAGGGGCACTGAAATGTATCTGTAGAAAGCGAAATTTTTCAGCCAAATATTGGATGCCTCACTATCCAGCTTATATGGATATATCGTTTTAGGGTACTCACCGTGGATAAGTTTTGGTCTCCATTGCGTTTCTGATTCATCTACGGTTTCTGCCCGAATATTAAAGGCCGTCTCTGAGCACAAATTCTAGGACGTGTAATCAGGATCGGCTTCACATATGGTATTGTAAACCGCAACATCTCGCTTGCAGTTAAAAATGCAGCGCGAGTGTATAACAAGAGACTCACATAATTGCTTAACATCTATAACTCCTCTACCCCCTCTATATCGTGGTGGAACTAGCCTTATAAACGTCAAATTACTGTGATGCATACAGTGGTTGGTCATTCCAACGCGCAAGTGTTCTCTTTAGCATTTTAAGGTCCCTAACTCTCCTCTAAATCAAAGCACTGTTCTGCGTTTATCTAGTTCCACCTCCATGTGGATATCATTGTAAAACTGCTTTGAGAAATGGAGTACATTCTGCAGTTTCTGGTTTGAACAAGCTTATAACTTCATATCATCTATGTATAGAATATGGGTCAGTTGATCATCAACCTTGTTATCAGGTATTTTGAATCCACGAGACATACATATATATAACATATATATATATATATATATATAACGCTAAACAGAACTGTTATTCACTAAAGAAGTCTTTTTTAAAAATAGCTGTCGTAATGCGTATTACTCTAGTTATCCTCAGTTTCCTATGATCAAATTACTTGATTCTCGTTCCACAAAACATCATTGCATCACCTAAGAAGTCCATGATAAGTGGACTGTGTGGGATGTGCAAGTTTATTTGATTTATTCTAGAGATCTAAGGCACTGGTAAATCGTTGTAAGATAGGATAACAGTCGGAATCTAGATAGAGTATGAGCGTCGGGGTTTCCAGGCAACGTATACGCAGTGCATTTAAGTGTAAAGCCTGGCATCAGTTCTAGATGTTCGATGGTTTTCTCAAAACACCTTGCCAACGCAAGGTGTACTCTCGGCAGATACTTGTTCCAGAAATTTTGCACCTTTTTCTTTCTCTAGTTGGAACTACGCTACGCCTAAATTGCTTTTGTTTATTTTTGCCCAAAGAGCCGAACAGTAATCAGCCATTTTTTCCAATTGTGTAACTTCGGTGTCTTGCTAGATATTTTTCTCAACACTCAGTTCACGATAGAACCTGCTGTCATCTGCCTCAAAAGTTCTATTTAGATATTTTCTAGCACTACATAACTCATATCGACGTAGTCTAGCAGTAAAAATGTCAAGTATCTGCCGCTGGAAGTCTATAATCTCATCTATTATTACTGGTGTTAGTGCCTCAATGTGTCAAGGAGGAATGATTTTCATCACGTAGTGTATCAGATTTCTGGTTCTGTTTTTTCTCTTATATTCAGTCAATCGAACCAATTTGCTCCTTGCTTTGTTGACATCCATGCCAAATCGGATTTTCTATGGCGAATCTCGTTCTCTTCCTGAGACTGGCGTGCGCGCACGAATAAACTATAGAAGAGGGGGGAAACTAGCTAGTACAATTGAGCGCGTAATTCAAATACATACACGGAGAGAAAAATCTAGGCATTAGCGCGTAAACATTTGTCACGCTTTAATAAAAAGCATTTCTCTTGGAATATATTCATGGATGCTTCTATTAATCGCACGGTGCAACCCCATGGAAAATAAGCACAACTTACTACATGCAAAAATGCCTAGAGTTACTTGGGTAAATAGCAAGCGCTGCTGTGCTCTAATACCGTGAACTTAGCGGAGCGAAATTTTCAAGAGCCCCCGCGGACCTTCTCGGCGAGTCTCCTTGCGTCTCCTTGCCTAAAGGCAAATCGCAAGCAGACTGACGGAAAAAGTTCGTGGATGCTCTTGGAAATTTCGCTCAGTTAGGTACACGGTATTAGTTCTACGTCCCTAAACTCTAGTAAAACGCGACCATAATTTAATGACCTTTAATTTAATAAAACGCTAAAGAGACTGTAGTTTTTCTGAAATTTCGCTGTTCACATCAACGGGGCCATTAATGTCCGATTATTGTTCAAGTGGATCTTGAACATAATCTTTATTATCCTTAGAACATGTGCCTTCAGCTTTGATCAGCTCTTCGTCATCCACACCTTCGAGAAGAAGTTGATCAATATGAGGCTGCTGTTCTACTTTCATTTTTATGGTAGCTATTTCAAGAACTGAAAGAAAATCGACGTTAACTATTAAGCGTTTTTTGTCTACTACTCGTATATCATGTTAATTTATTATTGTGGCTAGATGCGAATGCTTAAGTATGGAGAGTCGATGGTGCTCTCTCCTCAAGCTTAGCCCATCGATGGCACACTCGGGTCAAAAAGACCCCAGTAATATTCAGCCTTATTCAAGTCCCTTCAACGTTTGAAAATGGTACTAATGGTAAATGGAAAATGGTATTAATGATTATTAATTTTTTCAAACAAATGTCATTTTTCGCTATTTTTTAACTTCTACAATATTTTTTTGATATTTAAAATAAATTTTGAACTAAATAACCCACAGCATTCTGTGAAGTAAATATCCAAGAGTGTGTCAAAAATTCAGCTACTCAAAATGAATTGGCTTTTTGCGGGAAGCCTTTTTCATTTGGGGTCAAAAAGCTTCCAGTATGCCAGCTATATTACGCGTCAGGAAGTGTGCCATCGAAGGGTTAGCCCACTTTTATTTGCCAAAAGAAAAGGTACCTTACATCTCTTTTTATATGATTCCATTTCAATCGGCTTCTTGGTTGCCGAATCGCTGCTTCTGCCTCTAGTTGAATGAGGTAATCTACTTCTGGAATCTATTGTCGTATTTTTGCGGCAAAAGTTTGCGGAAAAGTTGTGCAAAAATACCACATGCTCGTATGTGATATCTTGCATCGTTTAGGAAAGAAATTCAAGAATTATATTTTTAGTAAAATAAATGGTCATAGCCTCAAAAATGGCTTTGCCCGCTTCCTAAAAGAAGAACAATCTTTTTAAAAATATTGGAAAATTTAAAAAGGTGGGGTTTCCGGAAAATCTGTTTCATTCTCTTCTTTGAATTTTGTTAACATTAAACGAACATTTTATAGAATAGCCTACGTTTTTTCAATTTTCCCAATATTTTTGAAAAGCTTTCGCTTATACAGGAAGGGGTTTGATATTTTATGAAGGTTATCAACTGTTACTCGACTGTGCTGTACAACTAACAGACTTGTATCGATAGATCATCTCGTGTCGAGCTCATGTGAGCATGTGTCTGTAGCAAAGTAGTGTGTATGACCTTGTGGCAACTGTCACAATACAATGTTATTTTGAAACAGTGCAGCCACTTACAAATAATAAACTATGTAAATAAATTAAGATATTTACAATGAGGAAAAAATGATGCACATGAAAATTAAATTATAGGTCAAAACGTTCCGCACAGTTTTTCGACCTGGCCTGGTTCTCAGAAGCTCATGTAGGTTTTGGAAGATATGGAACTCAAATTGCCTTCCGAGGTCGAAAGTGGTGCGAAAAGGAATCCCGAATTTTTCTGTTTTTGCTGTTGCTGGAAATCGTATTTTTTCAAATGAAAGGCTATACTAGGAGACTTATTTGCCCCAGCGGTAACATGCGCTTTTTAGTCGATTTGAAGAAAATTACTTTTGGTCCGACCCCCCTTGAAAACGCGCCATTGCATGCACGTGAAGCAGACGTAATGTGGCCGCTTCCAGCCCAGTAACGCTCGCACATGCGCACTCCACCGCCCGGCCAACATGAAACTTTACGCCCGCTGCATGAAACTTTACGACCGCTACATAAAATTTCACGCCCGCAACACATACACTGCACCCCGCAATTGAGAACATAGAGGAATTGATTTTTATATTTGAAAAAATTGTATTGCTATACCCGACAGTCTCCCTTCTGCAAAGTACGCTATTTCTTCATTTCACCTGTAATCTAAAATTGTAAAGTACATAAAACATCCTCTATCTGCTCCACATGCTTGTTTTCAAAGAGGGGGACAAAAAGTATGGCGTGTACCAAGGGCGGAAAGCTATTTTGCCCTCCATACACAATATACTATTCAGAACTATGAAGAAATTCATATGAATTGTACGAAAAAATCTTTCAACAGCCCTCGTAGTTTACCGCTAACGATCTTGACTGATAAGTAGAAGGTTGCGAACTTAAATATGGCTCCATCAAGTTTATGCAATTAAAAAAATATAATTTTATTTAAAACCCTATTCATCCAATTTCCTTATAGAAGGGCAGCAATTTCTCAAGTGAGCCTACGATTTTTTACGTTGAAAAAAAATTAACACAAAGTATAGAAAAATAATATACTTATGAGTATTAGGTTATATAAATTTTTAAGAAAAATGCATTTGTTTCTTCAAAATGTCTAAGTGGTTAAGATTCAGAAACCGCTTCAACTTTTTTGTGCTCGCTCTTTGGGTTAATGATGAATAATATAATTTTTGGCGCCGCGCGCTGCTTTCCGTGACCAGTCATAGGGGTCCCTTCCCACCCCCCGCGAAACGTCGGAACGGGGTAGGGGATTGATCAACATTATTTCTGTGACCCACACAGGGGTGTCTCCCCGCCCTCCACGAAACGTTAGAAAGGGTTAGGGGTTTGACCAACATTATTTCTGTGACCAGTTATAGGGGTGCCTTTTCACCCCCCACAAAACTTCAGAAAGGGGTAGGGGTTTGACCAACTTTATTTCTGTAACCAGTCACAGGGATCTCTTACCACCCCCCACAAAACTTTGGAAAGGGGTAGGGAATTGATCAACATTATTTCTGTAACAATCACAGGGGTGTCTCCCTGCCCCCCAAGAGACGTTAGCAAGGGGTAGGGGTTTGACAAACATTATTTCTCTGACCAGTCACAGGGGTGCATTGCCGCCCCACACGAAACGTTGGCATGGGGTAGGGGTTTGACCAACATTATTTCTGTGAACAGTTATAGGGGTGCCTTTTCACCCCCCACGAAACTTTAGAAAGGGGTAGGGGTTTGAGCAAGTTTATTTCTATAACCAGTCACAGGGGTGCCCCCCCCCACGAGACGTTGGAAAGGGGTAGGAGTTTGACCAACATTATTTATGTGACCAGTCACAGGTGTGCCTTCCCCCCACGAAACGTTGGAAAAGGGAAGGAGTTTGAACAAAATTATTTCTGTGACCAGTCACGAGGATGCCTTCCCCCCCCCACGAAATGTTAGAAGGGTGTAGGAGTTTTAGCAACATTATTTTTGTGACCAGTCACAGGGGTGCCTTCTCGCCCCACACGAGACATTAGAAAGGGGTAGGGGTTAGACGACCATTATTTCTGTGACCTGTCACAGGGGTGTCTTCCCGACGCCCACGAAACGTTGGAAAGGGGTAGGGGCTTAACCAACATAATTTCTGTGACCAGGCATAGGGGTGCTCCCCCCCACGAGACGTTGGAAAGAGGCAGGGGTTTGACTAAAATTATTTCTGTGACCAGTCACAGGAGTGCCCCCCCCACAAAACGTTGGAAAGGGGTAGGAATGCGACCAACATTATTTATGTGACCAGTCACGGGGATGCCTTCCCACCCACCACGAAACGTTGGAAAGGGGTAGGGGTTCTACCAAAATTATTTTTGTTAACAGTCACAGGGGTGCCTTCTCGCCCCACACGAGACGTTAGAAAGGGGTAGGTGTTAGACGACCACTATTTCTGTGACCAGTTACAGGGGTGTCTCCCCGCCGCCCACGAAACTTTGGAAAGTGGTAGGCATTTGACGAACATTATTTCTGTGACCAGTCACAGTGGTGCCTTCCCGCCCCCATGAGACGATGAAAAGAGTTAGGAGTTCGACCAACAATATTTTTGTGACCTAGCACAGGGCCGCCTGCCCGCACCCACTAGACGTTGGAAAGGGGTAGAGATTTGACGAACATTATTTCTGGGATCAGTTAAAGGAGTGCCTTCGCGCCCCCCACGAAACGTTGGAAAGGGTAGGGGTTTGACCAACATTATTTCTGTGATCAGTTATAGGGGTGCATCGAACGGGATATTATAATACATAATACGTAATAATGCATAATACGGGGTATTAAAAAATGTTGTGAACATACAATTTTTCTTTTAAAAAACGTGGTTTTTCAAAATTTTGACACTGATTTTTTTTGCAATTTTCATGGCCATATTCGTAATCAGTGCATAAAAATACACCGCTACACGCTTTTCGGAACATCACACACAGAGAGAAAAAAACAGCCGACAACCAACAACCTTACCGGCGCTGGCAGGCTAGCTACTACGTGATATTTAACTTAATCATCGTAAATTGCTTCCCATTATTTTTGAGGTATGTATTTTTTGTGCAGTTATTTTTGGATTTAATTGTAATGTATCTATTTCAATAAATGGTGTATATTTAAGAGTCTTTTTATACATTTAGTTAAATTGATGATACAACCATTTATTTTTAAACAGTAGAAGGTTACTTAAAAGCATTTTGTACCTGAGGGCGCAAGATTGTAAACCAGCACCCTCAGAGAGTTCTCGAACACTGAATACGTGTTTATAAGTATGTAGCTATGTTAGCTGTCCAGGCGCAGTAACGACGATATTTGAAACTAATGTTATAGCAAAGAGAACATAGAAGAAGACCATTGTTTTTATAAAGAATTTTAATTAGTTTGCAATTTTATTATTTTGTATGTAAGGTATGCAGCTATGAAATATCATACTATATGCTGGGTTGTAATGATTGAGATCAGTATTCTTGTTCAGACTTTTGTTACCTTCTTTTTTAATATATATCATTTTTGCAAAACATAGTTTATAGTAGTAAGCTTCTGGATGTAAAATTTCAATGTTGTCCCAATCGATAAAGGCAATTGAAGTTTTACCTCAAAAACCTCACTACTATAAAAGATGTTTTGCGGAAATAAAATATATTATGAAAGAAGGTAACAAAAATCTCAACATTATTACTGACCTCAATCATTATAACCCGGCATATATTATGATGTTAGACTTCTGAAATCTGGAGGTGGTGGCCATCCGGGCACTTGTAAATTACAATCTGTCTTTGCTAAGTATTTCTTTGCTCGAAAATATTATTTTGAATTTTTTTTTTTTCATTCTTATTTCATATAAGAAAACTAACAATATTAAGATATATTTACTTGAAACTTGGTATAGGAGAGTCTTTTGAGTCTTTGATTTCGAATTTGACGTAAAAAATTACAAGTTCGAAATGGCAGATCCAATATGGCGGATTTAATATGGTGGAGATAATTGGAGAATTTTCGCATAATTCTCTTAAACTTGGTATAAGGGAGTTGTTGGGGTCTTTTGTTTCGAATTTAACATATGAAATTATAAATTTAAATTAGCGAGTCTGATACGGCACTCATGTTATCAAAAGTTTGTTCTTATTTGTATAATACTTAGTAGAAGGGGGTTTCTGGGGTTGCTGATTTCGAGTATAATAGCAAAATAGCAAAACTGATATATGGCCGATCCAATATGGCGCCGGTAATAAAGACAATTTTTCGAAATTTCAAAAAGCTTTATACAAGAAGTTTTTAAAGGACGCTGAATACTAAATGTTGAGGATTGAATAAAAATTGTAATAAGTTTTAAACCCCCCTCATACCAAGTTTCAGATAAATATGTACAAAATTTGCAATTTTGTCTGCCATATTGGATCTGCTATTTTGACTTTGTAATTTTTGCTCCGAAATTCGAACTGACTGACCCCGAAAACACTCTCATACCAAGTTTCGAGCAAATATGTAAAAATATTGCAATGGTATCCGCCATATTTTAACAGCCGTTTTGAATTTGTAACTTTAGAAGTCAAATTTAAATTAAACGACAACAAAAACCTCCTCAAGCCAAATTTTCGACAAATTCTACGTAAAATGAATTTTGGCCACTTTTTATGGTTCAAAATTACTAAGATAATGATAATTCATAGAAACTTAATATAGAATGAAGTAGGCATTAGTAGAAGTAAATAAAATATACGCACTTTTTGTAATTCGCGCGTGATAGTGGGCTGAACTTTTTTTTTTAGTGTAAATGAATGTTAAATTGTGAAAATAAGGATGGTGGTGATGGTGCGCCCGAGATTCAGCAGAATAGTTCACACAGTGAAGAAAAACAAGCAGGATTTCTTGGTAGAATCGACATAGTCTATCATTGCAGCAACGGCCCGAGCAGTGCTACAGGCTGCGAACCTACCAAGACGGGCTCATCATCAATCTCTGGGTCCCAGAAGCGTACGGCGTTTCCGATAGAATTATCAAGGTTCTGGCGTCAAAACAGCTTCAAGGTAGAGCCAGGGAATTAAAAGAAGCTTTTATCCTCATGTTCGCGTCTCATGAGTGCCACGTTTCTCTCATAAAGAAAATGGAGAGTCAAATGAGTCAAATGAAGATCAGTGCAAGCGTATATCGAGAGGCCGCCCTGTTGATCAGGTCGGATCATCAGTCAGGAAACCTACCAGAACGTTCCCAAATCAGTTGAGAAGAGTAATCAAATACTTATCTGTAATGGTAAAGGACACATATCCATAGAATTTCCAAACACTTGTCGGAAAAAAGGTTCTTGCTTTACCTGTGGAAGTATGGGACATAAATATCGCAGTTGCCCGAACTCTGCACCTCTGCACTGGTCGAAATACCAGGAAGAAAGGATGAAGAGAAAATCGAAGAAATGAAGACATCCATAGGTGGCAGCGAATCGTACGATGTCAACGACTACGCTTATTATGTACAGGTTAGCGAGGTAAAGAATTGTCAAGTTGATAAAGTAAACGATGCCGCCCACCTTTACAAATATTCCTGAACAGCCTCGTCCAGAAAATCGCAACGGATTCACAATTATAGGATTGTATTATAAAACCGCTCTGTGATGGTACGTAGGCCGCACGATTTCTCCCCTTCTGCGCAGGTAATCGAGAGGTGTATTCTGTGCTGGCGCAGTGACATGGCGGATCCCTATTGAAAAATCCGACGTCGGATCCTACGTCGGATCCTAATAGTTTTCTACGTCGTATCCGTCGTCAGAATCCACGTAGGATCCTACGTAGGATCCTAATAGTTTCCGACGTCGAAAACGACGTAGGAAAAGTCGTTTTAAACAAAACGTTTATGAACTAATAACTGTTACATACGTAATTCTTAATTTATAGAATGATTAAGGGTCTGGATCGAGAAACTCGCCCAGCGCTTCAGATCGGGTTAAATTATTATTGTCAAAACGTCTGGGTGGACGGAAATTTTAAAAGTGAAAAAATTAATTTTTTTTAAATATAAGCTTGTTGATGATGACTAGATGGAACTTTTTTCTTTTTTGTGCTTTTTTCATCGAATAATCATTTTTAATAATAAGCCTAATAAACTAAAAAAATATGTCCCCAAATTCAATTAGTTTTTAAGAAATAAATGGTCGTAAGTTGGAAATATGTATTTTACAATAAAGCATGAGGTGCCGCCGACGATAGCTCCGTGAGTACTAAGCACATTCAGGCAGCGGGCTAGCTGTTTGGCCTTCCATAACTCGGTTTTCAATTATTTTTTAATGGTTATCTGCTTAAGCGACCTCCTGCACCTCACCAAGAAATATAGAAATGATAAACTATGTTTTGCGTCTACCATAATTTCAGTTATGTTCATATTAGGAAGCAACATTTTAAGTGTTTTGCGTACGTGAATGTTTTGGTTCTTTCTGCATAACAAACTGCTTGTTTGTAAACAAAGCAGACCAAATGCCTGTCTTATAGGGAATAATAAAAAAATTAATTAGTTTCAATTTCGTTAGACAATCGTGTACATTTCTACAAAATTTCAGAAATTGTAGACAGAAACATTTCCCTCCATATTTTATTTCTAATTTTTAAGATTATTATGTGAAAATAGTTTTCAATCCAATTCAGTTTTCAAATAGCAAAAATGTGTAAAAAAGAAGTTTTTACAAAGTGGTAGAAAATTAACGAGAAACGAAAAAATTTGGAAAGCAAACGAAAAGAAATTAGCCAAAAATGAAGTAAGTTATTATGAAACTTTATTTATAATTAAATGATAATTGATTAATCCGAACGCAGGCTAAATCATTTTTGTGGGCTGGAGAATTTTTTTTTCATAAAATCTAATTTTCGCATTTTTCTCGCAAACAAAATCAGATACGAAAAAACGTTGAGTATATAAATAACTTTCATAGTTTATCAAGTTTTACAAAAAGTTCTTCCACTCATTCATGATATCTGGCACCATTTCCGAGAGGAAGGAAAAAATGTATTTTCACAACCAAAAAAATTCTGTCGACCACAAAAATGGTATAGCCCACATAAAGCTAAAAAATATTTGAATGTCTCTATGCACATTTAGATTCACAGAATTGACAGAGTGTCAGAAAAAATTAAGAAAGACATTTTCGAATTTCAATTGTTTATTTATATATGAAATTTGAAAAACAAGTTGAAGAACTAGAAACGTATGGGCAAAATGCATATTTCCGCCAATTTGATCGATCTGAATCGATCTGAATATTTCCACAACTCTGCCTTCAATAGTAAGGAGTGAATGTCTCACTGGAAGTTGTATCATCTCTAAAGTTCCCTTGATAATTTTTGTCGACGAAACTGAAAAAACCGGGTTAACGATTTGTCTCAATTTGTAATTCAATATTAATAAACAATAGGCGATTTTCCACATTTTCTTTGTTTTTAAGCATCGCCAGGGTTCATTTCGTTTCTATATCAAGTTTAAACAATTTTAATAATATTTGCCTAACTTAAGAAGATTTATTTCTTAAAAAATAATTGAATTTGGGGACATATTTTTTTTTATTAGGCTTATTATTATAAATAATTATTCGATCAAAAAAACAGAAAAAAGCAGAAAGTTCCGTCTCGTCATTATCTACAAGCCTATATTAAAAAAAATCATTTTTTGACTTTACAAATTTTTATCCACTGTGACGTTTGGACAATTCTTTTACCCGATCTCAAGCGCTGGGCGAGTTTCTCGATCCAGACCCTCAATTGTAACTAAAGATTATGTTCAAGAAGGTAAGTGGGACGTAAGGAAAATAACGTTTAAAAACTTTTGAAATATATATATATATATATATATATATATATACTTTTATTCGGTTTCGGTCCTCGGGTTGCGGATAGAGGGTCCCTGTACCAAGGCTTTCTGCTGAATATGGCTACAGTAATTAATAAGCAGTCGCGGACAATTGTCCAGGGATGTTCCCGAAGGAATAACCCCTAAGCTGAGGCGTGATAACCGTGCTGAAAGCTGGAAGACGGCTGAGTGAGGTGTTTCAGACGGCGACTCTGGGATACCGGGCGACCTCTCAGAGCATGCAGCCTTATCCTTGAATGCGGGCCTCTACAAGGATGGATGAACCTTTTTGCCTAGCTGCTCGTGGGAACAAAAATGATAAGACCAAACATAGTTGTAGTAAGTGCGGTTTAAAACAATCGAACACGCAGGGCTTTCGTTAATGCGTCGGACAACAATTCCGACTATCCTAGAGTTGGGGGAGGCAATCAAGAAGGAGTCAATGCGATTGACCGGCAGAATCTCATTACGTTTAAGTGGACGGATAGACTCAAGGACGACCTGCTGGAGTGCTATGATACCAGTATGGCTCCTGAACGACAAGCTTACATGGTGCGACTGCATACTCTGTGGTGCGAGAAACACCAAAAGCTTTCGCATTTTGCGCATAAACGTCTGAGAAATCGTGCCGAGGAACTCCGAAAAAGGGGTTATATAAGCGAAGCGCCTACTGAACCGCAGCCAGAACAAGCCGGAAACAGAGAAAGAGAGGCGACACTGAGACCAACCGCGAGCAGGCATCCAATAGAGGAAGAGCGATGCTTCAGGACCAAGACAAACATCAACACTCGGGTTTCTCTCAAGCCCAAAGATCTGGCTTTACTGGATGACGAGCTTCGTGGAGATTCTTCCGAAGAACCCGACCTCTGGACTATCAATTGTAGCGCGTATAATGCAGTACGCGTCCTGCATACAGTGTGTGATTGACTACATAACATCTGGCAGGAACTACAGACAGCATATTGTCGAGAGAATACGACTGCCATCTAACGCTAACCCACACCAGAGCAGGTCGAGGCATTTTGGAGAGACTTCTACGAAGTCCAGCATCCTCTGAAAGGATACTCGAAGAATATGAATAGCTTCAAGGAGCTGTGCAGTTCCCTCATAAGACCTGAGGAGGAATGCCCACCTATAACTACCGAGGAGGTGAAAAACGTATCAAGAAGCATGAAGAACTATTCCGATGTGCTCCTGCCGAATACAGGCAACCTAACTGACCCTAAGAATTACAGACCAATAAATTGTCTAGAGACACTGTATAAGGTCTTCAGAGCTATCCTGAATAATAGGATTGTTCGGACAATTGGACCTGTGTGGCGAGAGATGTACGAGCAACGTTGCTCAGCTCGGCTCAACCTCCCGTAGACGTATCATCTATCTGCTGGAAAGCTTAAAGGTTCATCGACACATCGTGGGGTGCATAGAGAGATTGATGCCGCTTTGGAAAACCAGATTTACTATCTCATCTGGAAAACATCATGTGATAACCAACAGTGTCACTTTTCAGAAAGGTGTGTTTCAGGGTGACATCATGAGCCCTCTCCTCTTTTGCCTCACATTATTGCCACTATCTCTCGCACTTCGACATTCCGAAGGGTACCTCTGCGGCAAACCTCGAAATCGAAAGCATAAGGTCACTCATGTATTTTACATGGATGATCT